>VZRR01010731.1:779-24175 GCA_013398015.1 Oreocharis arfaki | reverse complement strand
ATGAAAATAAATATATAAAATGCTATGAAATGCAGGCTTTTCCTAATGGGTGTTTAATCCTGAGGATAAATTCCTTAGGAAAATTAGGATATCGATGGCAGTGTGGGATAAGAAGTTGTCAGCCCCACCAGCTCCACCCTTTCCTCTTCAGTTCCTGGTTTTTGACCTGTGGAGAGCCTGGAAGTGAGGCAGGCTCTGCTTTCCAGCTGCCACAACTTTGGGATCACGGGAGCTGTGTCAGGAATAAAGCCTTTACATGGATTTTCAGCGGCTTTCCCATGCGGAGCCGTCCCCACCCCTGGCTTCTGGAGGTGGAGAAGTGGCTGTGGCTGGGCTTGAGCTGCTGCTAAACCTCCCTTTGTTTTCCCCCACTACAGCAAAGAGGCCCAGAAATGTTTCTGTGGCTCCTCCAACTGCCGGGGCTACCTCGGCGGGGAGAACAGGGTCAGCATCCGCGCGGCCGGCGGCAAGATGAAGAAGGAGCGCTCCCGGAAAAAGGACTCGGTGAGTTTTGGCTCTCCCGGAATGCCTGAGGTTGGAAAAGCCCTCTGAGACTGAGTCCAGCCGTTCCCCAGCGCTGCCAGGACCACCTGTGGCCCCAAGGGCCGCGTCCACGTGGCTTTGAATCCCTCCAGGAGCGGGGATTCCGCTGCCACCAGCCCTTTCCGTAGAGGAATTTCCCCAGTATCCCTCCCCTGGGATGGCTTGAGGCCGTTTTCTCTCATCCCGTCGCTGTTCCCCTGGAGAAGATGACTCCTGATGACCTCAGGGTTCAGTCTTTTCCGTGGATGTGTCATTAAAGGTTGGATTGATCGTCTTGGAGGTCTTTTCCAACTTCGGTGATTTTATTTCGCAAAGGCCCCTCAGGGTTTGTGTTTTCTTGGGCCTTCAGTTAAATCTGTATTTCCTTCCTCCTGGTTATTTAAAGTCCCACCAGAGAGGGGCTTTCCCAGGTCCAATATCTGCTCCTCCATAACTAAACCCCACCATAAATTCCACGTGGGTTGAAGAATTTGGGTTGTTTCCCGTGATTTTTAAACACTGGTGAAAGATGAACGATATTGGCTCCACCATTTAGGGCATCCCCTGAAATCTGGCAGCTCCGAGGGCAGAGTTTGGCCATCTCCAGGTTGAGAGGTGGAATTTGAGTCCCTAAATTGTTTTGGCTTGGAGGCCAAACTTGGAATTGTAGGGGTGGGTTCGCACCGTGTGGAAAAACTGCAGAGAATCCGGAGCAAAAGGAATTTTTCTGGGTGAGAACCTGCACGGGCTCTTCTTCAACTCCTACAAATTGTAATTATTCCATCCTTGAAGGTACAAACCTCTGCTCCTATGGAGGAGATTTATTCCTAATTCTTTCGGGAAGTTTAAAAATGCCAGTTTTCATTTTTATTTGCTGCATCAGAGAGTGAGGAAGCCAGGAAGTAATTCCTAAATCATTTAGAGGGTGTTTTAAAACACTAATTAGTCACGAAATGATGACTGGGGATATTCCAGTGTCCGTGTGGAGAGGGAACCTTTGGTTTTAGGGATTATAAATGTATTACAATTTATAGTCCATAAATCTATTACAGGTTTATAAAGAATTTATATAATTCAGAATACAGTAAATTTTATCCGGAATTAAAGATAATTTTTCAGCACACGTTGGTTTTCCTAAATAAAAAGATAAACTCAGGACTGAGGGGGTTTTGGTGCAGCCGCCTGGAATTTCCACCTGTATAGAGCTAAAACGTGGCATTCCTTGTGGAAAGTGGAGGTTGGAGTGTGGGAATTCCCTGGCCTGAGGCCGCTTTCCTTTGGCCGTGCAGGTGGATGGGGAGCTGGAGGCGCTGCTGGAGAACGGGGAGGGTCTCTCCGATAAAAACCAGGTGCTGAGCTTGTCCCGGCTCATGGTCCGGATCGAAACCCTGGAGCAGAAACTCACCTGCCTCAAACTCATCCAGGTGAGCGGCACCCCCGGGGACGGGAGGGATCCACGTCCTGCCCAGGTGACGTCCTCAGAGGAAGAGGGGCAATGTGGGAGGCAGGTCCTGCCCTTGTTCCAGCATCCCAAGCTCGGCCGAGCGGCTCCAGGATCTATTGTACTTAAATTTTATTCCCAATTGGAGCTGTAATGGTTATACTGGTCCTGCTGCTGGATCCCTGCTCCCATCCCAGCACTTCCAGCCTCTTAAATCGGGTTGGACATGCTCAGGTGCCGACTTCTGGCTCTGCCATGGGTTTGACCGTAATCCCAGTGGAGCAGCTTTCCATGGCTTTGCCTGGAAGTCTCTGACTGTTCCCGCATTTGGCTCTCCAGAACACGCACTCCCAGTCGTGCCTGAAGTCCTTCCTGGAGTGCCACGGCCTGTCCTTGCTCTGGATCTGGATGACGGAGCTGGGCGATGGCAGAGGAAGCACCGCCAACAACCTGAAGCTGCAGCTGGAGGTCAGTGATCCCCCGGGACTGGGAGCTCTCACGGGATCCTCGAGGTGGGGAAAGCCCTTCAAGATCGAGTCCAACCATTCCCCAGCACTGCCCAGGCCTCCACTAACCCAAGGGCCACATCCACGGGGCTGTTAAATCCCTCCAGGAATGGGGACCCCGGCCTGTGCCAGGGCTGGCCAGCCCTTTTTGGGGAAGAGGGTTTGGGCAGCTTTGCTGGATGTTCGGGATCAGGAGGATTTTCTTTTCCTTCTGTTTTTTTTACATACAAATCCGTGCCAAGTGTTCGTGGAAAACAAACTCAGGTGCCTCAGAACTACGGGCCTCAAACTTCTGCCCTCAGGCAGATCCTTAATAAAGGGAAGGAATTTGCTCCTGTGGTTTTCCTTAGAGTCTCGAGGTAGATTCCACGAGCCAGGCTTAAAGGTTGCTGCTGTTGCTGTTCATTCCGTGCTGAAGCACGGGGAATTTGAGATCCCGACAATCTGAAGTGGAACTGGAATGCTTTGGTTTTCTGTAAGCAATTGGGTGCCCAAAGACACCTGGAAGTTCAAGGCCGTCGAGTCCAAGCTGTGCCTGATCCCCACCTTGTCCCCAGCCCAGAGCACCAAGTGCCACCTCCAGGTGTTCCTTGGACACTTCTGGGGACGGAGACTCCACCACCTCCTTGGGCAGCCCCTTCCAATGTGTAACAACCTTTTCCATGAAGGAATTCTTCCCGAAATCCCTCATCCATGACCTGTGACCATCATTAGATAGATTAGATCAGATGTTTAGGTTTTCGATGGGATATTAGGAAGGAATTCTTGGCTGTGAGGGCGGAGGTTGTCCAGAGAGGGTGTGGATCTCCCATCCCTGGAAGTGTCCAAGGCCAGGTTGGACAGGGCTTGTCCGGAGGGGTTGTGGATCTCCCATCCCTGGAAGTGTCCAAGGCCAGGTTGGACAGGGCTTGTCTGGAGGGGTTGTGGATCTCCCATCACTGGCAGTGTCCAAGGCCAAGTTGGACAGGGCTTGGAGCAACCTGGGCTAGAGGAAAGTGTCCCTGCCCATGGCAGGGGGTGGAACTGAATGAGCTTTAAGGTCCCTTCCCACCCCAAACCACTCTGGGATTCTGCGATCACCTTGGTGCTCCCGAGTTAATTCCTCCTGAGAAAAGTGAGTCATTCCAGGTTTGGGCACAGCTTTAAATCCTGATGGCTCTGACCGTGCCCTCCTTGTCCTTTGCCCTTAGATCATGAAGACCCTGGAGCTGCTGCCCATCCCTACCAAGAACATGCTGGAGGAGAGCAAGGTGCTGCCCATCATCCAGCGCTGGGCTCAGACCAAGACGGCGGTGCCGCAGCTCAGCGAGGGCGACGGCTACTCCAGCGAGAACACGTCCCGGGCCCACACCCCGCTCAACACCCCGGAGCTCTCGGCCAAGCAGAGCGTGGAAGGCGACGCGGACACCCCCAAGAAGTTGGTGTTCCGCAGGCTGAAGATCATCAGCGAGAACAGCATGGACAGCGCCATCTCAGATACCACCAGCGAGCTGGAAGGGAAGGAGGGCAAGGAGGACCTGGAGCAGCTGGAGGCAGCCCCGATGGAGGTGACAGAGGAGCAGCAGCAGCAGCAGCAGCAGCAGCAGCAGCAGCAGCAGCAGGACGTCAAAACTGCTGTGGAGGCGCCGGTGGAGAGCAGCAAATCCCAGCCTGCGGAGCTGGAGGCCGAGCCTGAGGCGGAGGTCAAGGAGAGCAACGGAGCGAAGCTGGACGAGCCCATGGCCATGGAAACGCCGTCGCAGGATGAAGAGGAAGGAGTTTCCGACGTGGAGAGTGAGAGGAGCCAGGAGCAGACGGATAAAATCGTGGATGTGAGCGACTTGGCCACCAGGCTGCTCGACAGCTGGAAGGAGCTCAAGGTAAGAGGCGGCTCCGTGCAGCTCCAGCACCTGGAGATAAGGAAAACGTGGATTTGGTGGCGGTGTGGTGCAAATGGGGCTGGTTTGATGTGTTTTTGGTCAATAATTGGTAACTGAAATGGCCTTTTCTACACAAAAAGTGCTTTCTTTATAAGTCCTCTGGTGCAGACTGCCCCGGGTGTGACCTGAGTGCTGGTGTTGATGTGTCACACACTGAAATCAGCAGCTGGTTGGGTTTGGGCACACAAGGTCATCCCATTGTTTTTTAGGCTGTCCAGGGAAAAGGCAGCTCTGAGGGACTGAGATTCCCTTCTCAACCCAGCAGGAAAAGAGGCCAAAGGTGCCATGAGCATTTTGGATGGAAGTGGCCCGTTTCCATCAGTGTTGAGACAAACGGATGGACTGTCTGCTCCCGAATTCCATCCTTGGAAGTGTTCAAGGCTACTCTTAAATGCCTCATCCCTGGCAGTGTCCAAGGCCAGGTTGGACAGGGCTTGGAGCAGCCTGGGATAGTGGAAGGTGTCCCTGCCCATGGCAGGGGGTGGAATTGGATGATCCCAAAGGTCCCTACCAGCCCAGGCATTCTGGGATTCCCTGAATTCAGTTGTCCCAACATCCTCAGCTTTTCCTGTCCTTTCAACACCTGCTTTTCATCTGCACCGTGTGGAGCCTCCAGAAAGGGTCTGTTGGCCACACCAGGTTCTCTCAAAGGCCATGTTGGATCAACCCCTGGGTCTTTGCAGTTGGAAATGCCCAGATTTGGGTGTTGTTTGGGATTTCAGTGGTTTCACTCCCCTCAAGGTCTTCTGGAGCAGAAAACCTCTTCAAGGGAAGGGGTTGGTGGCTCCCTCTTGTCCTCTGGAATCGTGTCCCTGTCCCGTAGGTGGCCAGCGTGATCTTCAGCCAACAGCTTCTTTTTGATGGGATGTAGAGTGACATCCCCGTAACGGTTTTGAACTAGAAGAGGAAAGATTTAGATCGGTGGTTAAGAAGGAATTCATTCCTGGCTGGGAGGATGGGGAGGCCCTGGCACAGCTTCCCAGAGAAGCTGTGGCTGCCCCTGGATCCCTGGCGGTGTCCCAGGTCAAGATGGAGCTTGGAAAAACCTGGGACAGTGGGAGGTGTCCCTGCCCATGGCAGGGGTGGCACTGGATGTCCTTTCAGGTCCCTTCCCGTGCAAACCATTCCATGGCTCTGTGGATCTCACTCTCCACTCAGCGCTCCAGTCATTCCTTGGGTTTCTTTAGATCTTGGAGAACTCTTCACGGATCTGCTGCTTCCGTGGGACTGCGTTCCGTGTATTGCTTTATATTCCTTACATTCAGGGGCAGGAGGGGTGGGAGCCTCTTTCAGAAGTCCAAACCCAGTGATTCCCGAGGATCCAGCAGGAATTGGAGGCGCTGCTGCAATTCCAGCTTCGTGTGGGCTTGCTGGGACTTGGAGGCTCTTCTGCCTTTCCCCCGATCAAGCACCAGCCCCGCCTTAATTACTGGAAGTAGCTTTAAAGCAAATTTATGTTTTCTGATGCATCACGGAGCTAAGGAGTTTATTTACCCGTTGACTTCGATAATGAGTAATGATTGGAAGAGGTTAATTAAAACAGTGGGTGTTAATTGTGCTGCGGCACCAGCGCAGGTGGAGGAGACCTCACCTTAAGCTTTGCTCGTGCCGTTCTGTAGCTAAGAATGGGATTTAGAAATGCAGAGGTTCCCAGGAGAGCTCAGGGACCTTTTGCCTCAGCCTGAATTTCTCAGGAGGATCAGAAACTCCTGGAAAATTCGCGGATTTTGGGCACAATCCTTTGTGCCACAAGTCTTAGAGGGGGAAGGAGTGAGGTGACCGAAACACATTTCTGTAGAGAGGTTGGGTTGTGGTTTTGTGTTTTCCTTCCCTTTTTTTCCCCGAGTGGATCTGATCATTTACCAGATCTGGATTTGCAGACTCTGGGTGCGGTTTTCCTCTCGAAGCGACGCCCGTCAGGTTGAATTTGCAGTTGAATTGCAGAAAGTCCTTTTCCATCCTTGCCAAGAGAGTCGTTAAGGCTGGAAAAGACCTCCAGGATCGAGTCCAGCCTGTTTTAAACTGAAAGTTAAGTCAGGCCTTAGTCCCGCTCTGTTTTGGGTATCCAGACTGAGTTTTTCCCTCGGAACATCCGTGTTCCCTTCCACGCTCGTGTGCACGGAGCAGCGCAGAGAAGATGATAAAATATTAACAAAATATGTGAAATTTCTCAAAACTCCCCCAGAACGTTGGTCTGAGACCAAATTTGATCTGACGGTGTCGTTTTGTCCCCGAGATTGGTGTTTTCTCTGGAGCTTGGAGAAGCTCAGCTTGGGAATCTACGGAATTTTGTTGGAGTTGTGGTCGGACTGTGGAGTCCTGACGCATTCCCGTATTTTAGATGTGGATTCTCATCCTCTCCGTGTATTTATTAATGAGGTCGTGGCCTGGTTGTAGGGATGGGGTTGGGCCTCATGAGCTTGGAGTAATCCCAGCAAATCCATCCCAAAAAAGCGTGACACGGGGCTGTGACAAACTCATTTCTCTCCTGTAAAGCAATTGTAGGGAAACTGGGAGCTGGGAATTTATCCTGCCCTGGACTTTTTCGTGGCTCTAGGAGTTAACTGCCTCTGTCCAACTCTCACTTCACGAGGTGCCACCAAAGCCCACCCCGGATATCTGAAAGACAAATCCAGGCTGGAAGGGGGATGGATAATTCACCCCCAGGGTGCCTTTTCCCAGCACCTCCAAGCTTTGGAAAAGCCGGGATTTCGGAGTGGTGGAACGCCTGGCCTTGTCTGGGGGAGGTGGGGAGGGTCGGAAACGTCGTGACTTAAGCGCTGTCCTCTCCAGCCTTGCTGACGACCCCCTTGTAATTTCCACCATTTCCATCCAGCTTCTCCGGGCAGCCAGAGCTGACCAAGGGGCTCCTTTTCTCCAACTCCGTGCGGAAGAAGGGAGAGGACATAGCGCCAAGAGCCGGGAAGATGGTTGGGAAGCTGGCTGATGCATGAGCAGTGTGATAGGTGAAAGGAGGACAGAGGTGGTTAACTCGGGGATGCCGACGTTATTTTGGTGCGTCCATTGCCGGCAATGGACGTCGCTCCGGGGAAATCCCAGCTCCTGGCCTGAGAGGATTTAAGTGAGCTTAATTTTTTTCTCTACCTCTTACACACAGGACTTGCAAGTCCTTCCAGGGCTCCAGCACTCCGTCTCCGTGAGGAGTGCCGGCCGCGGCCGCAGCCCCAGCACAACACACACTCACATTCCCAGCGGGATGAGTTTTCAGCCCGGGCTCGTGGGCGCCGTTCCCGCTGTCCGAGGAAGCGCCGCACGGCTTCTCCCGGGCTGAAAGCTCCCTCCCGGTGCCGCGGGCTGGCCGGTGTTGGTTCCACGTGGTCCTTCCGGGTGGGTTGCGCTCAGGTCAGGCTCCGTGGGCCGATGCGTGCGGAGAGGCCCGTGCTGGAGGTGACGCGTGGCGTGGTGGCCGGCAGACCTCTTGGAACCGCCGGAACGCGCCGTGGGGCCGAGCTTGGGAAGCTCTTCCCAACGTCCTCTTGACGGCTGAGGTTGAGGAGCTGAGCTGAGGGACAGGAGAGGACGTGTCGGTGCCGCTCTGCCTCGGGTGGGGACCGAGTTTTGGGAATCTTGCTCCACCCCAGAGGAGGCCCTCACCTTCTGGGAAAGGGCAGCTGGGAGTTCTGGCCCTGAGGATCCGCAGGCCCTTTCCTTGTGAGTTGGAGAAGGACTTGGTTTTAGGAAAAGCCTTTTGGAAGAGCCAGTCTTGGGTTTAAAAGGTTTTAGCTGGACACTTCTGACCTTCCAAGCGTTTGCGGTGACTTGGAGCTCGAGGCTGAGCCCTCACCCTGACTTGGGTCAAAGTGGGGTTTTTTTGTGCTCCCATCTGGGGGCTTAATAATCATGGAGTCAGGGAATTGGTGAGGTTGGAAAAACCCTCGGAGACCATTGAGCCCAGCTCTTCCCTCAGCTCTGCCGAGGCCAGCACTGCCCCGTGTCCCCAGGTGCCACATCCACAGGGCCTTCACATCCCTGCAGGGATGGGGACTCCACCGCTGCCCTGCGCAGCCTGTTCCACTGCTGGACAACCCTTTCCCTGAGGAATTTTCCCAATATCCCACCTGAACCTCCCCTGGAGGCCGTTGGACCCTGAATGGGACATCTTGGGTGACCAAGGCCAACCGAGCTCCCTCCTTCCCTTGGGATGATCTTTCCAAGTCTCCTCTGATTTATCCTGGTAAAGTCCCTTGAAGCTGCTGTTGCCTGTCCCTTTCCCAGTGAAGCCTTCCTGGAGTGCCTGGCTCTGGCTCCGGCACGCACATCCCGTGCTTTAATCAGGAATGTCATAATTTGTTGTAACTTAGAGCAAGGAGGAGTTTGGGAAAACAATAGGATTGGGGGGCGGCCAGGCCGTGGTTTGCTGTGGGATTTTCTGGCCTTCAAGCAGGGATTTCGTGGTGTTGGTCCTCGCTCTTGCTCTGCTCCATCCCTTGGGATCACGGTGGAGCTGCAGAGGGAAGAGAGGAGAGGAGAGGAGGGAGGAAGGGAAGGAGGAGGATCCAGCCTGGTAGGGGATGGGTTGGGTTGCGTTGTGTTCCTTCAGCAAGCCAACAGCGGTTCACAGAATCGTAGGATAAACCCATGGAATCCTTCAGGTTGGAGGAGACCTCTGAGATCATCATTAATTCAGGAATGATTGGCAGCTGAGGGGCAGATTCACAGAGAAGGCTCCATCGAGGCACAATCTTCCTTTCCCACTGCTGCATCCTTTGAGTCCTCACTCCATCCTGCAGCTCCCTTCCCTTCCCCAAGCCGAGGCTGGGTTGTGCCTGAGGCTGGACAGCCTAAATCCCATTTTTGTTTTTTCCCCCGCTCTCTTTTGTGTCGAACCAGACTCGTGTCGCTTCTCCTTCTGCATTTAATTTTCCGTGCAGTCCCTTCCCGGCTGCGCTGGGAGCTCGGGAGCCGTTTGGAGCCCGTTAGCGGCGGTCGCGTCGCTCGAGGAATTCTGCAGCTTCCGTTTCCAAAAATAAAACCGGCTTTTCTTGGGAGTTTCCCCAGCCCGCTCCGACCACCATCTGCTTCTCATGGAGCGATTTGCACAGATCCCTCCGTTTGTTCCCGGTTCAAAGCCCTTGCTGCCTCCGCCTTCCCGCGCGGGTGCTGGAGGCTCTGGAGTTGCTCTCCAGCAGCACGGAGCTCGCTCCCTGCCCGTAGTTACCGTGGGTTTTGGGCTTCCTGGGCTTTTTAGGGCCTGGCCAGTTTGTAGGGATGGATCCTGGAATGGGCTCCCCCAGTGTCCTGGTGAACCTCAAGCGAGGCGTGGCGGGAGGGGCAGTGCCGGGGTGGCCGAGTCCCCTCGCTCCAGGCGGTCCTTATCCTTCTCTTCCCACTCTTCCCAGTAATTTCCCATTCCCCATCCTGCTCTTTCATGGGACACATCTCTTTTAGGAGCTGGGCAGTTGGTGTAGTTTAGCTCTTCCCAACATTTGTGTTGTCCTTCCCCTCTGGGCAGTTCATCCATGGTCCCGTTCCTTGGTGGCTCCTCATTCCCCCCGGGGCAGACTTGGGAGGATTTTTTGGATGTGCTGCCCTGAAAATGAACATCCTTAGGAGTTTAGCGTGGGAAAGAGAGGAAAAATAGGGAGAACCCATTGCTGGCAGGTGATTTTGGGGGGCTTCAGAACCTGCCCCTGTGGTCACCTCTGTCCCACGTGAGGCGGTGAGAGGCGAAGTCATCCCTGCTGTCCGGAGTTGTGGAATTCTGTAGGAAAGTAAAATTAAATCCATGAATTATGGCTGGATGGGGCTTGGAGCACCCTGGGCTGGTGGGAGGGTCCCTGACCAGGGTAGGGGTTGGAACTGGATGAGCTTCAAGGTTCTTCCAGTGGTGCCCAAACCATTCCATGATCGGACATTACACAGATTACATCATTTATAAATACATAAATCCTGTGTAATTATGGGCTCCTCCTGCATCCCTCCCTGCCCCAAACATGGAGCTGCTGCTTTGTTTCTTTACTTTTCATCTAAAAAACCCTGGATTCTGAGTCTTTTAACCCATAGCAAACATACAAATAAGTAAAAACAACTAAAAAAGGGCATTTTTAGGGAGTTTTAGTGCCTCTCTTTCTTGTGGATGCTTCAGACTGCACATGCTGTGCTCAGGCTCTATGGAAAAGCAGAAATATCTTAACAAAACTAAAAATCTTGGCCCAAATCCCTTTTTTTTTTTTTTTTTAACCAGCAGCAGCACTTTTGAAGTGGTTTTGCCTCGTGGACAAACCACAACAGGGTTTCTTCTCCTTTCCTTTTTTTTTTTTTCACTGAAGGAAATTCTCCTTTTTAGCCCATCCAGGGCTGGGGGTGGTGGACACGTTGCTAATGAGCCCCCCCCGAGCCCCCTGTTAATTAATTCCCAAACAGCTTTAAAAACTCAAGGACTTAAAAAAAAAAAAGGATATTCTGTAAAATCTGAGAGTCGAATCAAGGTAAACTCCACATTTCTGAGCACGTGGGAGCTTTAAATTCCCACCTGGAGCAGCCTTCACCCTGCCAGGAGCAGCTGAATCCATCCTTTTTCCCCACTCTGCCTCATCCAGGGCCTAAATGAAAGGACATTTTCGGGAAGGCGCCCTGGGACAGCCGGAATGTGGGCACAGCTCCCCAGAACGAGTTCTTTGTGTGAAGCTGAGCATCTCCTTTGTGGTTTAAATGGGTTTTTTTTTTTTTGGGGGGGGGATGCAGCTGCTGCTCCGTCGGGGATGCTCCGTCAGGCACAACCCAGCTGGTTCATCGCGTTCAGCTGGGAGCAACTGGGAATTCTGGGGGATGCTGTATTCCTTCGGGAGGGGAACAGAGCTAGGGGCTTGGTAGAAGGTGGAATTAAGCAGAAATGAGCTTTTATTTCCAAGCTTCCAGCAGCTGGACGGTCGGGAATGCTGTGAAACCTCTGTAGGATCACGGGCATCACAGATAAAATGGGATTTACGCGCTGTGAGCGCCGGGATATTCCCATTAAAAATACAACGGAGCGTGGAAAGCTGCTGATAAACCTAATTTCCTAATTGTGGGGATGCACAGTTGGTGCCAAGGAGGTGGGAGGAGCTGTTCCTGCACGATGCAGTGGGGTTTAGCTGGGATGTTGTGCTAAACCTGGACTTACGGGAAGTTCTAATCCTCGTTCCCAACTCTTCTTCCCTTTCTTCCCACGGTGCCGTCTCCACCTGGACCTTTGTGATCATCCAGTGCCACCCCTGCCATGGGCAGGGACACCTTCCACTGTCCCAGGCTGCTCCAAGCCCAGTCCAGTCTGGCCTTGGGCACTGCCAGGGATCCAGGGGCAGCCACAGCTGCTCTGGGCACCCTGTGCCAGGGCCTGCCCACCCTCCCAGGGGACAATTCCTTCCCAATATCCCATCCAGCCCTGCCCTCTGGCACTGGGAAGCCATTCCCTGTGTCCTGTCCCTCCATGCCTTGTCCCCAGTCCCTCTCCAGCTCTCCTGGAGCCCCTTTAGGCCCTGCAAGGGGCTCTGAGCTCTCCCTGGAGCCTTCCCTTCTCCAGGTGAACATTCCCAGCTGTCCCAGGCTGGCTCCAGAGCAGCTCTAGAGCAGCTCCGGGGCCTCCTCCAGGCTCTCTCCTGTGCTGAGGGAGAAGCTGGATGAGCAGAGGGTTTGGAGTTTGCCACTGAAGAAGGGGTGGTGGCTGTTGGTGTCTGATCTCAGCAGCTTCAGCAGCTCCTTGGTCCAAGGGGTCCCTCAGAGCTGGGCCTTGTCCTCCTGCTCATTTCCCCCGGGATGCTCCAACATCAAACATCAGACCTTGGGGACATCGTGGAAGTGTGGCCCCGGTGAGGCTGTCGGGAGCTGGGAGAAGCCCGGGGATGGTCCCTGAGCAGGGGGAGCAGATGTTGGCCACCAGAGCCAGGATCTCAGACCCATGGAGTATCTGCAGTCAGGACCTGTAGCAATCACCGAGCCCAACTCCCTGCTCCTTGCAGGACAACCTCAGACTGCCTTGGAGAGCAGGACAGGGACAACAGGAGGTGACTGTGGGACACTCCTCCGTCACCACGGAAGCTGCAGGACCCTACAGCTCTGCCCGGAGCTCTTGGCCCAAAATTCCACCTAAATCCATCAAAAAAAAAATCAAACGCCGAGCAGAGGAAATACATGGAAAGCACCCCAAAACCCCCCCCAGAACTTTCCCTCAAGAGGCCCTTTTTTGGTGGTTCCCTATGAACGTACGGTGCGGGCGGTTCTTGGCTGTTTGGGGTGGTTTTGGGAGCAGCTGGGATTCTAACCCTGCCCGTGGCTTTTCCGCAGGAGGTGTATCGCATCCCGAAGAAGAGCCAGGCTGAAAAGGAGAGCAGTGGTAAGTCCTCACCTTTCCCCGTGTTTTCCTCTGCTCCCATGAAACTGCTTCGTTTTCCCGGGTGGGAATGTCAGGGGGTGTTGTGGCTCCGTAGCTCCTGGGGGACAGCTCCTGGGAACAGCGAGGATAATCTGAGCGGTGGCTGGTGGGAAATGGAGCCCTCAGGGTGGTGGGGATGGGGGCAACCTAGAGCTTGAAATCATGGAATTGCTGAGCTTGGAAAAACCTTCCAAAATCGAGTCCAACAGTCCCCCAGCACCGCCAAGGCCGCCCCTGAGCCATGTCCCCAAGTGTCACATCCACGGGGCTTTTAAATCCCTCCAGGGATGGGGGCTCCACCCTTGCCCTGGACCAGGGCTGGACAGCCCTTTCCATGAGGAACATTCCCAATATCCAACCTGAACCTTCCCTGGTGCAACTCGAGGCCGTTTTCCTCTTGTTCTAAGAGAAGGGGAACTCTTCATACTGCGAATGATAAAAATTCCCTCCTTTTTCCCTGTTTTCCCAACAGCTGACCGTGGGAGGGAGACAGCCGGGCTCCGGGATCAGACCCCTACTCCCAAGAACCCCATCCTGAGCCGGGAGCGGGATCCGGAGCGGCAGAGCCAGAGCAAGGAGAGGAAGAGACGGAGAGATTCCCTGTCCCCGCCGTCCTCGGGCTACGAGCGGGGGACAAAGAGGCCGGAGGACAGGCAAGTGCTGGCAGGGGTCTGCCCATGTTCCAGGGATCTGCCGTATTCCCGGGTGAAATCTCCAGGAAAAATGGTCCTGGAGGTCTCTGGAATCCCCCAGGGCTGGGGAAGGGAGTTTTCTCCTGGAGGAATCGTGGTGGTGAGAGTCGTTCCCGGGAGCTGGGCGGTTCCTTGGTGTTGGTGGCTTCTTCTCTGGGATAACCTGCACCTCCGTCTTCAGGCGTGTTTTGGGAACGAGGTGGGGAATGAGGGAAGCTGTGCCAGCTCCTGCGCAGAAATTAGGGATCGTGGAATGGTTTGGGTTGGAAGGACCCTAAAGCCCACCCAGTCCCACCCCGTGCCGTGGGGACACCTTCCACTGTCCCAGGGTGCTCCAAGCCCTGTCCAGCCTGGCCTGGGACACTGCCAGGGGTGGGGAATCCAGGAATTCCAGGATGCAGCCCTCCTAATGCAAAGAGCTCCCTGGGTCCTTCAAAACCCATTCCCTTCTCCTCTGCCTCTTCCCGGTGTGCTGGGAATTACTCTGACCTTGGAGCAATCCCTGCCTGAACCAGGAGGGAGCAGTGCCCAAACCAGGATTTCTAGCTCCGAAACTTGCTGGTCTGAGTGATTATTCCCTGAGCATTCCTGTAAGGACAACAATCCAGTGATCCCAGCAGGCTGGTGCCGTGTCTCCTGCCTTCCCTTGGGAGCGGTGGCATCGCCGCCAGGGCTGAGAACGCGGCTCCTGACGAAGAGAAGGAAAATATTCCGTGCCTTGCAGTGCAGAGAGACTGGAGATCGTGTTAAAGGCAGGAGAAATACCGTGGAATTCCCTTCCAAGGAGTCCGTTCTCGGCGGTCCCTCTCAAAGCTGCTCCCTAATTAGGGAACAGTTGGTGCCGAGCCAGCCGGACGAGGAGACCTCGCGTTGAGCTGAGCTGGGAAAGCTGGAAACATCTGGATAAAAAAAATACAGATGTAAATCTATCCCCCCCCACCCCATAACGAGGCTGGAAACATCCCCAGGAAGTAAATCCTGGATTTTTGGGGTTGTTTGAAAGAGAACAAGCAGGGTTTTTGGGTGAGGAGTTGCTGCTCTGTGCCGTGTCCGTGTCGGTGAAGGACTGACGTCCTCCTCTGGGAATGTTCTCCCCTCTCTGAGCATCCCCCTTTGTTATCCCAAGGATTTAATAAGGAAGATAACCAAGTAGACGGAGAAGGGAACGCTAAGCCCTCGGTTTCCTCCTTCCCACTCCCTCCACGGCGGCTGCTTCTCCTCCAAACTCCCCAGGCAGTGCCAGGAAAGACTTTAATTAGGGAAACCAAACTCCTCACGGCAATGAGGTTCCCATTAACGGATCCTGCAGCTCCTCTGGGAATGCCAGGAAACAGCTCCAGCGGATCTGTTGGTAGCAATGTGCTTTTGATATGTAAATGGATCCCAGGGACACAGAATATTTGGAGAATATCCTGGATGCTTTGTAGAATCCATTAATTTAAGGCTGCAGAGCATTTTTCCTTGTAATCCCTGTTTTACCACGCTCGTAACGTCTGGAAATATCCACCTTTGATCTGAAATTTTCCTTGCTTGGGCT
Source organism: Oreocharis arfaki (assembly GCA_013398015.1). Classification (NCBI taxonomy): domain Eukaryota; kingdom Metazoa; phylum Chordata; class Aves; order Passeriformes; family Paramythiidae; genus Oreocharis; species Oreocharis arfaki. The sequence continues at coordinate 9,187 of VZRR01010731.1, read as the reverse complement.
TTGATCAAAGTCCTTAGGCTTTTTTTTTTTTTTTCCCCTCCTTCTTTAATTCCCTGGAAAAAATCCCTCCAGCTGCTCTGTGTTTTTGGGATGAAAACTCCTGAGGAATTAAATAAACCCATCCACACCATTATTTTTTGAAGCTGGAGCTGCGGTCTGGGAGCGAGCGGAATTCCAAACAGGAACGTGCTGCTTGTGATTCCCTTGTTCTTTGCCGTGTCTGCAGCTCCCGTGTGGGGGTTCCGGACTGGAAAGGTGGAATTCCCACCCCAGCCCTGGAATTCAGGGTGGGGGGAAGGTGCCGTGGTGTGAGTTGCTCCTGTTTGGGAGCCTCTTCCAAATTCCCTGTCAGTCCTGCTTTAGGAAAACGTGGCACAGCGTTTCCAGCAGGGTCTTTTTGGGATATCCTGCTGATTGTCACCTTTCCTTGGGTTCTCTCGGAGATGTTCCCTCCCTCTCCAGGTATCCCAGAGCAGCTCCTCCAGACAACTTCTGTGGCATCTTTGCATCTCCGTCAGCACCAGGCTGATGTTGGCCAATCCATTGGGATCGCTCATCCTCTGCCCTGGCTCCCTGTGGATGAGCAGGACCAGGGGGTGTTTCCCTCGAGGTGGTCACACAGCTGGAAAAAAGGGAATGTTTTTAGGAATCGCTGCCCTTGTTGGGCACTCCAGGTTTTCCGCTGTCCCTTCTGCTGCTGGAGCCCCGGGCCTGCAGCTTGCTGAGGTCTCACAGCCCTTCCCTCTCTCCCAGGTATGACACGCCAGCGTCCTCCAAGAAGAAAGTCCGGCCCAAGGACCGCAACAAGCTGTCCACGGAGGAGCGCCGCAAGCTCTTCGAGCAGGAGGTGGCCCAGCGGGAAGCCCAGAAGCAGCAGCAGCAGCTCCAGAACCTGGGCATGGCGTCCCCGCTGCCCTACGACTCCATGGGCTACGGAACCGCCCACCACAGCTTCATGGGGTACCCGCCGGGCTACCCCATGCAGGCCTACGTGGATCCCAGCAACCCCAACGCCGGCAAGGTGCTGCTGCCCACGCCCAGCATGGACTCCATGTGCTCTCCGGCGGGGTACGAGCATTCCCAGACTCTGGCGGGGCACTCGGTGGAGCCCGCCCTGAGCGCCCCGCAGCCCGTGCCCGTGGTCCAGCACGTGGCGGCCGCCGCCGTGGAGGTGAGCGCGCCGCAGTACGTGGCCCAGAGCGACGCCGTGGTGCACCAGGAGGCCAACGTGGCCGTGCTGCCCGTGGCCGCTGCCGGCGCGGTGCAGAGCCAGAGTTACGGGGTGTGGGATTCCGGCCAGCAGCCCGTGGCTGTCCAGCAGCCCTATTCCCCCGCCCAGTCCCAGCCGGCCATCTACTACCAGGGCCAGACCTGCCAGACCGTCTACGGAGTGACCTCGCCCTACTCGCAGAGCACCCCGCCCATCGTGCAGGTAATTCCGGCTGGGAGCACCCACGGAGCCGGGGGAGCCAGCCTCATACTGGGGGAAACACTCGAGTTACTCATTGTTTGTTGCTTCTCCCGCTGGAGCATCTTCTTAGCTCTTCTCAGGGAGCTTCCTGCCCGGGGCTGGGAGAAAAGCTCATCCCAGGGTATTTTCCGTCTACGAATGGCATAAATTAAAGAATCGTGGAATCCTGGAATGTGTTGGGTTGGAAGGAAGCTTAAAGAACATCTCATCCCACCCCCTGCCGTGGGCAGGGACACCTCCCACTGTCCCAGAGTGCTCCCCCCAGCCCTGTCCAACCTGGCCTTGGACACTTCAGGGGGTGGGGGGTATTGAGAACATCCAGGGATGAGGGGTATTGGACGCTTCCAGGGATGATGATTCCATAGTTGTTGGGGCCAATCAGGAATTTGCAACGTGCAGGAATAGTTCAGAACCTGATTATAAAAATTGTGTTGGTTTCTTGACTGTTGAAGGGAGTTTTGTGGATAAAAGCTGAGTAAAGGAGTAAAACATGGATGTGGGAGCTCACCTTCCACTGGCGTTTGGAAGCAGAGTCTGGAGCTACCAGAATTAATTATATTCCAAAAATCTAAGGATAATATTGGGAAGGAATTCCTGCCTGGGAGGGTGGGGAGGGGCTGGGCTGGAATTCCCAGAGCAGCTGTGGCTGCCCCTGGATCCCTGGCAGCGCCCAAGGCCAGGCTGGAGCAACCTGACCTGGTGGAAGCTGCGCTCCTCCAGTAAAGGTTTTTTTGGGAAAACCAGCTGAGTGTGATTCCCTGTTCCCAGAGCTATGCCCAGCCAGGTCTCCAGTACATCCAGGGCCAGCAGATCTACACGGCTCATCCGCAGGGAGTCATCGTGCAGCCCCCCACCGCCGTCACCACCATCGTGGCGGCCGGGCAGCCCCAGCCCATCCAGCAGGTGAGGACTGATGGATCCAAAGGGATGGGGGAGGGTTTTCCCGTGGGATAAAGAGCTCTCAGGGCACCTCTCACGGCCCCTCACGACTTCATCCTTTCCGTGCTGTTTCCAGCCAGAGCTGGTGGTCACCAATAACCTCCTGGATCTGCCTCCGCCTTCCCCTCCCAAACCCAAAACCATCGTCCTCCCTCCCAACTGGAAAACGGCCCGGGATCCCGAGGGAAAGATCTACTACTACCACGTGGTCACCAGGTGAGTGTGGACACGGCCAACCCCCGTCCCCAGGTGCCACATCCACTTGGAGATCCCTCTGGGATGGGGACTCCGCCCCTCTCCCGGGACTGCCCTTTCCATGAAGGAATTTTCCCAGTATCCAACCTGAACATCCCGTGGCACAGCTTGAGGCCGTTCCCTCTCGTCCTGTCACTTGTTTCTTGGGAGGAGAGCCCGACTGCCACCTCTGGAGCAAGGAACACGACTTTCCCAATGTTTTCCCCACGCCTTTCCCATCAGTTTTGGAAGGAGTCATGTTTTGGATCGATCCCTACGAATTCACCTGAAATTAGAACGAATTTTAAGCTTCTGAAAAGGATTTTTTGAAAATTCCCTACTCCACGGGAGGTGTGGATGGGGCTCCACCTCTGAAGGGATGAGCAGGAACGTTTTCTTCCGTTTCCTGCCGTCAGTTCTTGTTCCTGGCACGCGTTTCTCTGCATCCATGAATCTTTTCCGTGTCCCTTTGGGTTCCTCCCTGCTCCCTGGCACCCCACCAGCAGGGCAGGAGACCTTCAAACACCCAGAATTAAAACCAGCCGAGCAGGAATTGGTGAATTGTATTGGTTGGAAGTCTCGGGATGAGATGAGGAGACCCAAGGGAGCCGTGGTGGAGACTGAACCTTCCCTGGAGTCTCTGCCGGGATGTTCCCGCCTTTCCATGCTGGAAATTTCATCCCAGTGGTGAACATCCCTCAATCCCACAGCATCACCGTGGTAGAAAACGGTGCAAATTCCCTTTTTTCGGTCCTTCCTGCTTGGTTTTAACTTTCTCCAACTTAAAAACCTTCAAGTTTAGAGCAAGGCCATGGATTCTGCGTGTCAGGAATTGTGGTGGCTGAGGGGATCCGGATGTCCCAGGCTGAGGGGATAATCCATGGCAGGTCCCACGTGCTTTAAGGAGGTGACAAGGCTCCTGTTTTCCTTCCTCCAGACAAACCCAGTGGGATCCTCCGACCTGGGACAGCCCTGGCGACGACGCCGGCCTGGAGCACGAGGCCGAGATGGACCTCGGGACCCCCACGTACGACGAGAACCCCATGAAGGTGAGGGAGACAAATCCTTGGGAAAGACCGTGGGGTGGGAGGTCAGCGTGGGTTTGGGGCGTGGCAGGGGGACAGAAGTGACCCCGGATCCTTTGGAGTGGCTCCATTGGCCCCATCAGGGCTCGGCTGTTCCGGCCACAGCTCGAGTGGACACCGGACTTCCCCGAGTTCCAACCTCGTGTGTGGAGCTGGCCAAAAAAAATGGGAATGAGGGGGAATAACATTGAGAAAGGACAAACTGAGGGTGTTGTTTAGGAGCCTTTCCCATACCTCTGTGGTTCCTTAAAAAGCTGGAGAAGGTCCGTGGGAAGAAAGGAATGAATGCTCCCACTGCTCCGGTGCTCCCACATTCCTGGGAGGGATTTTCCTGGAGTTTTTGTCCATCCTGCAGCACCCAGGAACATCCCACACGGCTGCTGTTGCCTTTCCATGTGCTGCCAGGACCCCAAGGGTTAACCCCATTCCCGGAACGCCTCCGAGTGCTCCAGCCAGGATTCCTGGCGGGTTCGCTCCGCCAAAATTACGGGCAAATGTTTATCTCCCTGGAAAAAAGTTAATTGGAAAATGAGCTCAGAGCTGGCACTCCCCGCTCAGCCAAGGGGCTCTCGCATCCACAGAGGAATCCAGGGAAGCCTTTCCAAGGATTCTTACCCCTGGGTCAGTGTCACCTTTATCCCATGGCATTCCCTGAGATTCCGGGATTTTGGGGTTGCAGGTATTGTTGAAGGGTCTTGGGATTGACGAAGGAAATGTTAATTGGAGGCTCTGAAGGGAAATGTGGAGCTGGAATGGCTGGGAAGTGCATCCCTGTGGAGGGATGAGCTGAAGTTCAGTGGTGCAGAGCAGCTTGGAGATTGTTGGGAACATCCCTGGGGCGGGAGCGAGGTGCTGAGGAGAAAAGCTTGGGCTCAGGGAGTAGAGCTGTGCTGGTGCTTTCCAGCTTGGGAATTGTTTCCCTGTGGGATTTTGGGGGTCTCGGTGCTGCCTGCACAGCAGAGGGAGCAACAAGGAGTGATGCTCCCATAAACGTGGGGGTTTATCCCATAAATTGGGATAAAGGGGAGCTGAGGGCCGAGGTGACCATCCCAGGGCTTCGCCTCCGGCCGGACATGACCCCCCTGCTCCTTCCAGGTTTTGCTGCTCCCTCCAAACCCCAAATCCCCGAATTTCCCTGAATCCACGAATCCCTCGTTCCGAAACGAGCCGTGCCTCTGGCTGACCTCAGGGGGAGGTGGCTCCTGCTCACTCCAGAGCTTCAAATCCTTTTCTTCTGGGCCAGGATGGCCGCAAGGTCGGGTTTTTCCTGGCACCGAATTCCCGTGGTCACAGCTCCCGCCTCCAACGCCTCCACCCTGAAATTACAACCGCATTCCTCGGATTTTTTACCCTCCTCCCCACCCCACACCTTTCCCAAGTGGATTAAACCCACCCAGGAGGGATTAAACCCACTGGCACCGCGGCTCCGGCGTCCGACAGCTGCTGCTGCTATTCCCGGTGTTCCCGGGCCGTGGGGGAGGATGGTGATGGAAAGGCACGAGAGGAGTGGGAAGCCAGGGTCACCATTCCCTTCAGAGCACCCTTGAAATCCTGGTTTTCCCCTTGGAAAACGGGTTTCTGGAGGGAGTGGCCCAGCAGGAGGGCCGGCAGGGACGCTGGGCTGGTTTTGCATCCTTTTAGATGGAAAAAGCTTGGAATTGTGATGGGTTTGTCTCTGCCCGTTGGTTCTCCATGGAGAGGTTGGTGTCAGTGGAGAAGATCCCAGCTGCTGGAGAGAAGAGAATCCCAGTCAGGCTCCTCCAGCTTTTCCCAAACATTTGGCTTCTTGATCCCATCCCAGGCTGGTTTTCCCTCCGTCTTTGTGGCTTCTCCATTCCCGTCTCCTCCGGAGGCTGAAAAATAGGGACAGCACCATTCTTGGGGATTTTTCTGTGTTAATTTTCCTGGCAGGCTTTGGATTACGGGATTGCACTTTGAGGGGCTGAGGGAGGAAGGCCTTGATAAGGAGGTTTTGATATTAAAATAAATTTGAAGTGGAATTTTAGCCTAAAATTAGGATAAATTCTCCAAGGGGGAATTTGCACCTTGGCACGAGGAGGAGCTTGGAAATGGAGTTTTTATTTCTCCTCCTCCTCGTCTTTCTCTCCCAATTTTAGACACCGACTTCTCCCCTCATCCCACATGGAGAGGGGTCGGATGGGGAAGGATTTGGGGTGGAGAAGGGATTTGGTGTGGAAAAAGGATTGGTGATGGAGAAGGACTTGTGGGTGGAGAAGGGTTTGGGGATGAAGAAGGGTTTGGTGGAGAAGGATTCGGTGGTGAAGAAGGGATTTGTCATGGAGAAGGATTTTGGGGTGGAGAAGGGATTGGTTATGGAGAAGGGTTTGATGGAGAAAGATTTGGGGGTGGAGGAGGGTTTGGTGATAGAGAAGGACTTGGGGGTGGAGAAGGATTTTGGGGGTGGAGAAAGGTTTGATGGAGAAGGGTTTGGTGACAGAGAAGGGTTTGGGCTTGAAGGAGCATTTGGTGGAGAGAGGTTTGGGAGTGGAGAAGGATTCTGAGGTGGAGAAAGGATTGGTGATGGAGAAGGACTTGGGGTGGAGAAGGATTTGGTGGAGAAAGGTTTGGGGATGGAGAAGGATTTTGGGGAAGGGATTGGTGATGGAGAAGAGTTTGGGGATGGAGAAGGGATTGGTGGAGAAGGATTTGGGGTTGGAGAAGGGTTTGGTGATAGAAGGATTGGTGGGGGTAGAAGGGTTTGGTGATGGAGAAGGATTTGGGGACAGAGAAAGATTTGGAGGTGGAGAAGAGTTTGGAGGTGGAGAGAGGACTGGTGAAAGGGGAGGATTTGGGGGTGAAGATTTGGTGTAGAAGGGTTTGGGAAGGGTTTGGGAATGACGAGGGGTTTGGGAATGGTGAAGGGTTTGGGAAGGGTTTTGGAATGATGAGGGGTTTGGGACTGACAAGGGGCTTGGGAAGGGTTTGGGAATGACGAGGGGCTTGGGAAGGGTTTTGGACTGACGAACGGTTTGGGAAGGGTTTGGGAATGATGAGGGGTTTGGGACTGAGGAGGGGTTTGGGCAGGGTTTGGGAATGACAGAGGGCTTGGGAAGGGTTTGGGAATGATGAGGGGTTTGGGACTGAGGAGGGGTTTGGGAAGGGTTTGGGAATGAGGAGGGGTTTGGGAATGAGGAGGGGTTTGGGAATGAGGAGGTTTGGGGATGACAAGAGGTTTGGGCAGGGTTTGGGAATGACAAAGGGCTTTGCTTTGGGAGCACTGCAGGGTTTGGTGCCGGAGCTATCCGGGAGCCATCCCGAGCCATCTGCTCCCCATTCCCGGCCTTTTGAAGCGGCAGCCGAGCCTGGGGCCGGAGCAGGAGCTTTGATGTCCCTGCTCCGGCCAAGCCTCGGCCATAAAAGCTCACGGCCAATTTACACCCAGCCCCTCTGCTCCCGGGAGTTTGCAGCTCTGCCCTCCGGCCTCCAGGCACGTTTTTTAGGGATTGAAAAGGGACGGGATGGCTCCTGCTTTTTTCAGTGCTAAGTGCTTAATAAAAGTGGGATTTTTTTTAATTAGAAGAAATATTGGGACATCATCAAAGAGCAGAAGGAGAAGGGAAACCTCCCCCGGCTCTCCAAACCTTTAACGAATCCTTTTGCTCTTCCCGCCCTTACGATCCAAGTCGGGATGACCTGGATCCCAGGCCTCTCCCAGAAAATGGTGCTGGTGCAGGGATGCTGCTTTTCCCTTCCTTGGGCTCCGAGGAGATCGCGGAGCTTGGGATGGGAGCGTGTGGGAGGTGGGTGCGGATCCAGCAGGAAGGGATGCGCTCCGGGATGCAGCCAGAGCGGATTCTACTCCGTTAGTAAATCAGGGATCAGTACTCAGGGAAGCAGCCAGAAATTCCTAGAAAATTCCCTTTATCATGACTGTAGCTAAAGATAACCCGTGTGAATGCTTGTGGGGGGCCCCAGCCCTCCCAGGGAATTCCTGAAGGAAAATCCACCACCACAGGGCTTGCTCCCACTCCGGACCGGCCCGACCGCCCCAGGACCCGCTCCTGCTCTTTTCCCAGCTTTTTTTCCAAGGAAAACAAGAGCAAGGAGTGGTCCCTGTGCCTCTTAGCCCAGGAGTGTGACCGGAGTGTGCTGGGAACTGTGCCAGGATTGGGCTGGGAAATGCTGGGACTGGGCTGGGATCAGACTGGGAATTGTGCCTGGACTGGGGCGAGGAGCGTGCCGGCAGCGGGATGGGGAGCTCACTGGGATTGGGCTGGGAAATGCCTGCTTTGGGGTGTGGAGTGTTCCGGGACTGGGCTGGAATCTCAGCAGGAATGAGCTGGGAAGTGTGCCTGGATCGGGCCGAGAAGTTCTCTGGGATGAACTGGGAAGCTCACCTGGACTGCCAGGATTGAACTGGGAGTGCACCAGCACCGGGCTGGGAAGTTTGCTGGGATCAGGCTGGGAAGAGCACCAGGACGGGCTGGGAAGCTCATGGGATCAGGCTGGGAAATCTCTCGTTTGGGGTGGGAGCCTGCTGGAATTTGTCTGGGAATTGTACCTGGATCAGGCTGGGAAATGTGCTGGCCTTGGGCTGGGAAGTTCGTTGGGACTGGGCTGGGAAAGGTGTTGGGAATGGGGTGGGGAGTACGCTGGGAATGGGCTGGGAAGCTCCCTGGGAATGGGCTGGGAAGCTCATCGGGATCGGGCTGGGAAGC
>VZRR01010730.1:215569-290369 GCA_013398015.1 Oreocharis arfaki | reverse complement strand
TGTCACACTGCCCTGTCACACTGCCCTGTCACACTGCCCTGTCACACTGCTCTGTCACACTGCCCATGCCATCCAGGCTGCCTTCAGTCCTGGCAGTGGAAGCCCTCTGCACTCAGCCTGCGTCTTTCCCATCACGTTTAGGTCAATGCAATTTTACAAGCGGTTGAGGAAATGGCAGTCACGGAACTGAGGGATATTAGGAACTGGATTTCCTTCTGCCTGCTTCCAGACTTCATAAGTGGTTTTGGGGAACCCATAAAATCTCCCGGGGTAGAATTCAAAGGCCATTGAAGTTAGAAGGAGTTCCTCTGTTAGTCTGAAATAAGTTTTATAGGGGACATTTTGGCTCCTGTTCTTTCCCCACAAGGTGGGAATGTGCCTATGACTGCATAACAAAGAAAAAAAAAAAGCCAGTATTTTTAAGTTTCTCAGGAATTTTAATACTGAATAAATGAATAAATAAATAAATAAATAAATAAATTATACATTTATTGTACTTTGTTCTGATTCCCTGCCTTTATAAAATGGTAGCTATATCTGGCTCATTGCTTAGGCATTTGACTGTCATAAATGTAGTATGTGAGCATCTCATAAACATCAACATTTCTCAGCCTATGCTGTTGGGGTTTTTTTTAGGGCTTCTGAAAGTGATTAGACTGACAGCATGGGCTAGTAACTGTCTTAGCACAGACAGATGAACTGCACATATCTCTTCCAATACACTTCACATCAGATGCTCCAGGCATGAATTTCCTAAATAGAAAACAGCAACTGTGATGATCTGTCGACAAAACTTGAGGTGATGTTGTGGTAAACAACTGCCCTCCATGGCCTAACTGCCAAGCTGGCAATCTTAATTGGAACTACAGCCATTTATAAATCCTTTAACCCACTGAACTTTATAAAGATGTTTCACAGATCTCTGTTCTGGACTTTGCTTAGGCATGTCATTTGTCTTTACATATTGGTGCTTCCTAACAATCCACCCCGACATTCTGAAAACCTCCTGAAGGCTTGTCATTGAAGACATGAGCCCCCACACTCCTTAAGCATGTTTGAAAACTTCTGGTTAAGTTATAAACTTGTCATGAAATATAAAACTCTTGATGAGAGCTGTTTAAAAGTTTCTGAAGTAAAGGGTGCCAAATGTTATGTGCACAAAAATGCCAAAAAGCTGAATTAGATGAGAAAGAGAAGGAGTACCAACTTGGAAGAGAGAGGCTAGGATTACCTTTGCAAGGTAGCAGAGGGAGTGCTTCATGGGGATTACACAAATTTAAGTGTGGAGGAAAGATCACAAGACAGAGATAGCCATGCCTTCCACAGCTCCCTGTTTGTGGAGAGATTTTAGGTGGAAGGACAGACACAGGCTAACGAAAAAGCCATCACCCAGCTGGCACATGGGGCCACAACGATTAAAAAAAATCCCCAAATGGACAGGCTTCATTTCAATTTCAGGAGGAAATCAAAAGAAACATCCCTGGCTCAGTGGTTAATCCCAAGCAGATTTCAATTTCCTGCCTTGGAGAGTCAGGGCATTAGGCTTCTTCAAAGGAGAATTTCAGCAGAAGTGAATGTGTTCTGTCCCAGCTTTATTCTTGACAATGGCAAAGCTTTTCTGGCTCTGTGCTGCAGACCTTGGCCCCTCCTCGCCCCCAGAAAAACCCCAAACCAAACATCCCATCCCCCAAAAAATCAAGCAATTACTCTTTTGAAAATACCTTACCCTGAAAATTTCAGTCTCTTGATGTTCAAAGTTACAAGTCACGGGCAGTAAGAGCTGATCTCAGGAAGTGTCTGGCACCATCACTGGACAATGTTGTCAGCTGTCCCAGAGTAAGCCCCACCCTGATACTTCAGGATGCATTTTGCATACAGACACACACATGTAACTTACAGCAACTCCAAGCCCTCCAAAAATACAACAATAACAAGCCCTTTCCACATCGAAGGTACTTATTAATATTGTGGCCATTATTAATAGACATCAGTGAGGGAGCATTTTAAAATATCCAGGTCACTGAGGAGCCTAAATTTTAAATTAAATAAGGCTGCTTGAAAGCCCACTCCTAAATCAGTCAGTCATTTAGCAAGTGATACTGGCAAAGAAGCTGAAAACAAAAAACTTCTCCTCATTAAAAGAATCAATTGGAATCCTTTTCAGTTTTATCCTTGAAAATTAGTTTAGATGCCATTCTCCCTGTCTTTTACTGAAATCCCAGACTTCAAAGAAATAGTATGATAATTCATTGCTAAGTGACAATGGAATTCTTCCATAATTGCACGTTACATGTACCCACATTGATACAAGATAATTTCATTAGGTCTGTTACTACAATGAATGCCAAATACAAAATGTGGGCCCAGAGATCATTTTCCTAATCAGAAGTATCAGACCCCAGGAACTTTCAGAGAATAGGACTATTAAAATGTAAATAGTTTCTTTGAAATTTAAATTGCCATTTTCAAAAACAGATGTTCTTCTTGATCATTCCCTGCATAGATTTCCAAAAACTCTGCTCATGATGGCTAACTGAAAATCAGCTGGATATTAGCCTCAGAAACTCTTCCTGCAACAGTTTCATTAGAATGCACAGCTACATTTTATCAGCACCTTTGATGAGGTGGTTTAAAACTAAGAAATCATGAATTTTATTAAAATGCACGCACATTTCTCTCAACCAGCCTAAAACCACATGCTGTGATAGGGCAGAAAAGCATCTGGTATGACTTAAAAGCACTGGAAAAACTAGACAGAAAACTGTGTGCCTGATAATTTAACACGTCAACTTTAAAACCACAGAGTTGAGAGTTGCACAGTGACAACATTATTCATCTCTTCAGAGAGATGTGAGAAGTCAGGAGGAAAACTTCCCATTGCCACAGGAGAGACAGGGCTCAAGTTCCAGATTCTGGGGTCAGCAGTAGTTTCAAGCAGCAAAGACAGCATCAATGTACAAATGGCACGCAGCTCACTCCTGCAGGCAGGTACTCTCCACCTGAAGAGTTCAGAGCACGGGGAGCCTGTGCCACAGTCTGTGCACAAACAGCTGATGCTAAAAATCCAATCCAAGGAGCTTTCTTTTATGACATGCCCCAAGACTATAGAATCTGGCACCATAATTCTATAGGTCACACTAAGACATGATTCTGGCTCCCTGTTGCTTTCAGTCCATTATGTGTGTTGTTTCATATCATCTGCAGAGCAATAGTTCTTTCAAGTTCTACTTTTGTCAAGCACTGCTTTTCCTCAGACATCAGTAATTACAACCTTCCAAAGCACTTCATCAAGAGCAACTTTTTATTGCTTAGCTTCCCCATCAGTGGCAGAAGTGAGCTCCCAGTGACCTCCGGTCTGATCCTTAACATTCCTGCTTCTTACAGCATGGGCACTTCTGCAAATCAGTCTTTAACTGTGCCTATTCATAATATTTGCTTCAAAGAAGAAAGCTTTGATATGGCTTCACAATCATCAGTTTTTTGTGCCTTAAAAACAACTTGAACCCCAGTCTCCATGGTAACAGATACCACCAGTGAGCCCTAGCAAATCTTGGTTACTTTTATGGAGAAGATGAACAGGGAAACCATACGGTTTCTATGAAATCTCTCAGTATTGCCAGAGTCTTACGTCTTCCTTAACCTTCAGTTAACGGTGTGCACTAAAGGGTTCTATGCCTACACATAGCCATGTCTAAATAACATTACCCTTCCTGTACTTTCATTATAGTGCCAGAAAGCTAACAACAATGCCTTCAAAACTTTTATGCCATTAAAAACTGATCAAGACACGCATCTGACTCTACTCTGTATATTATACAGTGACTTCACAATGCAGAATAAAAACCACTGACTTGCTAGTCTTTATGGCAATTTGCTGTCCCATGAGTTCTCATTTCACGCAAGTCATTCAGGAAAAAAGTTCTGTCATGTGACAAAGTTTGCTCACGTGTCAAACACACTCAGGTTAGCCCATGAAAATGCCGTGCAGATTATTATGTTTTTTTAAACTGATGCTGACTCTCTCATGGCTGTATCGTGGAAGCAGTTATGAGTATGGTCCCCAAATTCTACTGGGGAGCCTTTCTACCACCACAGCTTTCCATCTAGAAAAGAACCAGCATCGCAGCACCAGTGTAGCTCTCATTACTCTGAGGAGCTGCAGTACAAGGCACAGTCTGCTCAGATTTCAGGTAGTGATTAAGCAGGTTTTCTGAGCTCCAGTCCAAACCCTTTTTTTCTTCAGCCACACAAAACTCTCTAGCAGAATGCACTACTGTTTCTTTTGTTTCTTTCATTTTGTTTAGAGCCTTTAAAAATGCAGATACTTTCAGTGCTTTAGAAAACCCCGACTATAAATGAAAGTTTTAGTTAGAAGAACATATGTTCTCATTTGGTTTTAACCATATATACTATCAGTAACTACAGGGTAAAATTTAATCAAGAATTATATTGCTACGTCTTAAATCTCATGATCCAGTTTAGCCCTAGCCAAACAAACTAAATGTTAAACAGCCCCTACATGCCTTGAAGTCTTGTCCGGCTAAGTGGCACCTCAGCAATTTCTCCAGAATCAGTAAATACAGGGTACAGCTCTTTGTTTGCCACTGCAGTGGTTCCTGCTGTTTTTAAAGTACTTCTCTGAAAGCAGCACAAGCAGGCCTCAGGTATTCAGGTCCCTCTCCCAGGCAGGGATTCTTGCAGACTCTTCCTTCAAGACATCTCCCCACAGAACAGTCTGTGGTTACATTGCCAAAGGCAGGAGGAGACACGGAATGAATGTACCCCTCTAATGTTTGCCCTCAGGAAGAAATACAATGATCCAACCTCTACAAAACCATTAATTCCCAATCTGAGACCTCTGGCACAAGTTTAATAAAGGCTCTCAGACTATGCTACATAATTTATATGGTATTCAAAGGCAGAATTCTCTGCATAAAGTTCTTCTTGGCTTGAAAAGTACAGGCACAAATCCTAAGGAAATAAACTTTAAATTGAGAGACACTGGGACTAACTACTTGGGGGGGCTTTCCAGACTTCCTGAGGCATTAAGAACCAGAGATCTTTGAGCAGTTATTTAAGAAAGAAAAATAATTATTTTTTTTTTTAAAAGGGAAAAAAGAATGAAAAGAAGAAAGAAATCCAGTGACTTGTTTAAAACTTGACTCACTTTGGAAAGAGTACCAGAAACAAACAGGAACTTATAAAAAACATAAAAAGACCAACAAGATTTAAGCAGCCTCTCTAATAATTTGTCTGCTGCATTCATTTAGACTGTAAGTTCTTAAAGGTAAATCCCTTTTCTTACCACACATCTGCACAGCTCTCAGTATTGTATGGGCTCCATCCCACTGTTAGTCACCAGGCTTGCGTGGAACACAAGTGAATAATGGCAGTCTTCAGCTGGGACTAATGGAAAGATGCACAGGAAAGAGACATTATCTTTGCATTCCCACTTTTGGCAAAAACCCAGTTTTCTCCTGCTTCCATGCTAAAAAGTAGGTTCTATTATTTCTTACTTTCCTTTCAAAAGCTTGAAACACAGCCACCAAAGGTATGAAAGAAAGATGCACTGATGAACGCCTTTCAGATAGGCAGCCAGAGAAAAAAAGATACAAAATATATTGCTTAAATAAACACTTATTAAAAAAGCCTTCGGTTGGTAAATTGAAATGTTTGGGTAAGGGCTGTCATATCTGCCCTAAGTCCATTTCTATGATAAGCAACACTAGTCTTTCTGATTTGAATTCAGTTAATGGTAATCCACAAGGTTTTAATCTAAGTGCCTCATTCATCATTTCTAGGCTACCTGAACGTGCAGTCAAAAGCAGAGAAGAGATGCCATTAAAGCAGATGTGCTCTATATTGTCCTTTTAATGTACACTCAGCTCATTAACTTTGATTGGTGTCCTAGTGTGGGTCAGCTTCAAAACTATTAACATTGCAACCCTTTTCCTAACACGCACCAGCCCCATCAGTCACGTTATGCTACTTTTTATAAAATAAAGATTTATGTCTGTGCACATATTGTTTGTTTTTCAGTCCCTTCCTTTGCTATGCTCCTTTATTAAGCACACAGAAGGATCTGCCAAGGTCTGGCACAGTAAATACAGAGTATCCTCCTGCGGCGACCACAAGAAAGAACAAGCATTTATTTCACCCGGGTTTAACAGGTAATTTTTTCTTGGACTTTCCGGAAAAATCGTAAGAGAGAAACCACACTGAGCAGTCACCAGCTTGCTTACTTATTGGATGGACCATACCAATCTGCTTGCAAAGGTCCCACTACTTCTGAGTCTGGAAATCCTCCCTCACATGTATTTGGACTATCCAGACTATCAATTCTGCTGTCTTCTCATAACATTTTTCAAATCATTCCAATATAGCCCTTCATCTTCACCCAGTTAAACATGACTCAATTCGGGCCGGCCTTTCAGGTGAGTATTTCTACTGAGTTTCTTTGTGACGGACATTAAACAAATGAAAAATATAAATAAAGCCCCAGTACAACAGAATCTTACCATTTTCTACTAACTGTCTTGAACAACTTGTATTTTGCCTTTGTGCTTCTGGTTTTTATTTCCATGTATTTATCACCTTTAGAGCACAGATTTTCTTGCACTTTGTCTAATGCCAATGCACTAATTTTCAGGAAAACACCTCAGCAACTTGTCTGAAGAGCTAATATTTATGCAAGCAACAAACAGAAATATGAATGAATGAAAGCCAGAAGCAACATGGTCCCAACTCCTCTGGATAATTAAGGGCCTCCTGTACTTTCACACATATATTCAGAGGTGGTTGCATGGAGAGCAGTTTAAAGCCTGACATTTGCGCCTCGGGACTGGTAGGGAGCTGCTGTCAAAGGTACCGAAAAACCTTCTGTGAGACAGAGGAGGCCAGCCAAGGTTAACTGAGCCATGGGACATGCAGAGGTCACCATGAGACCTCTGAGTGAGAGTGTTGGAGAGTTCCCTCTGCCTCACTAAAGTCACTCTGAAGATAAAGTGTGCTCTATTTCCGTGCATAACGCTTTTCCAAAGGCTGCAATTTCAACTGCTACAGCTGAAGTGGCTCAAAATAAACTACCAAGTTTTAACAACCCTTTATTTCATATTCTACCATGTTAAACAATCCCTTCTCATGGCTCAAGCCAAGAATTAGGAACACTAAAAGCAAACATACCTAGTGGCCAATTCTCAGCTCATTTTAAGGTATAAATTTTTTTCAACTTCAGTTTTTAAGAAACAGTTGGTCATTTAGAGACAGTACAGCCTCAATTGTAAAGACTTACAAGCAAAGAGCTCAGACACTTAGAGAACTGAGCTCATGCTCAGGTAATTGCAGGTTCCAGAAAATTTGCAAGGGTATAAGCAGATGGCCATATCTCAGTGTCCCTCTGGCTACTCCAATTTTATTGATGTAAAGCTTTATCACACAATTAAAAACACATATATGAGGTCCTTCACTTACCAGGTACATATTTAGGCAAGGACAAAGCAAGGTCAATAAGAACAAAGAGATTTTGAAAAGAGATAACAGGGTGGGTTGAATTTCTACTGCAAAATAAAGGGTGACAAAAACCTCCCAGATTTCTGGGGCTGAAAGGACACACACAGACTGTGCTCCCCGCCACCTGCTCGTAACAGCACACACAGGAAATGGGGTCAGGAGTCAGCATACCTTGACGACACCAGCTTTTAATGCCTCAAAGGAGCAGGTCGTTCTTTGGCTTCCCTTTTACAGCAACTGCTGTGCCAAAGACTGACTTTATAATTATCCTGCATTCATGGGTTTTCTTCTCCTCTCTGGCTACACACAGAAAACTGGCTGTTGATTAGAACTTTATTCAAGCGTCCCTTGGTATCCAGCTCATCTGAAGCATGAGAAGGTAATTTAATTTTCACTCTTCTAGTCCCGCAAGCTACACTCTGGGGGACAATAGAAAAGGAAGCAGTCTGTGGGTCTCAGCTATTCTCCTTATTAGCTTAGTGACACAAAAAAAGAGATGAACTATCAATGAATGCTGCCTTTCCCGAGCCGACTCTCTTCAGTTTACGCTTTCTGTACACCCAGGAGACCGTAATTTCAATTGGTTAGGAGTTTGTCACATTGAATATGTCACCTTGTAATGCAAAAGTAGCAGTAACACAGCAGCACAGCTTGTCTCTAAAATCTCCCAGCCTTTCCTTATCCAGTGTTTGGTTAAAGGGGTCATAAACCCCTGTTTCACCACAAGAAAAATAGCTCATTTAGAAGTGAGATGGAGGGAAATGCCAGCAAAACCAGACCTTATGAAATGCTAGATTAAACTCATTTTGCAGAGAGAGGACCTGACACAGAAAGTCCCAGATTCACACAGAAAACACACAACAGATACCTCAGTTCACTAAACAACAGGAGGTAATGGCGAAAGAGGCTACAAAACTTCTTTCATTTATGTTTGACAGTGAGTGAAGAACATTTTATCTGTCAAGTCATTCAGCAAATCCACTCCTTGTAGACATAAAAAAGCAAACTGGCTTTGCTGCCAATGGAATAAAAGTGGTGTTTGCTAAAAGAGAAGCTCAGAGTTCTGTAAGCCTTTCCCTGTGTTCAACAACCGCAGTGTCCATGTTTCCTGCTAAATCCTACTATATTCCAGGTCTGTTAAAAACTTAAAACTGTTTTTTCTATTCTCAGAAAGTTTGAAAGATGTTTGTTTCAAACCATTGAGCCAAGCCTCTGAGACAAAGTTGAGGTTTTGGAAATGTTCTCACAATTTGTGAAAACTCTCTCAGAAAGGCATCAATATCAGGTCACTGCTTGATTGATGCAATTTGTGTTAATCTCACTCTGGAAAATTGCTGCAATATCTTCAGAAGGTGCATTATTGTCTGTGATTACAGAAACTGAACTCTGTTTTGGTGCCTTCTGGGTTTCAAGTGCTGACTGAAAAGACCGTGCAGGTAAATATTAATCAGCAGAAAGCAACTGCTGTTGAAGTGCTCTTGACTTAAGATGTAGATAACAACTGAGGTGACAAATCTGATGTTTACTGAAAATTAGAATTGTGCATGTTTATAAAAGTGTCAGAGACAACTTCATAATAACACCGGCTTGAAATGGAGCTTATATTTGTTTCAGCGTTCAGAAGTCAGCTCAGGAACTTCAAGGAGCACATGAAGGGGAAGTAGGAATAAAGAGAATAAACTGAGACCTTCTAAAAGTACCTGCAGGATGACCTCATATAACTGCATTATGATTTTTAAGCCACACCTTCAACTGAAAGTTGCCCATCACTAATGAAATCAATATTACTAAGTTTGGTTCATCTTGCCTCAAAATTTGTCCCTGCTTTGCAAAATAAACCATGACAAATTCATCAATCTGCATAACAATTGAATAATTAGCTAATTAGCATGAAAGCAGATATCCAGTGACGTGTGCCTGTAGGTTCATTAGCAGCAAGCATTTCCTGATACAAATGACTGAAAGAAATCCCAATTTGATAAATAAAATAAAAGCAACTTTCTCTTCCCTTTCAAGAGACTGAACACAAACAGATTTCAGAAAAAAATCAGCAGTGATTAACCTAAAATAACGTGCCTGTTCAAAAAGACTAGCTTAAACATGTGATTATGAGGAAGTTAATTTCCTGAAATTTATACGTTCTTGTAAAACCTATAGATGCACATCATGAATTAGATTAACTTTATTCTAAAGTGATATTGTGCAGAACAAAAGAGCTGTAGTTCTTTAATATCTTTTGGGCTTGCTGCTTAGTATTAAGCAGGTTTTATGGGCAGAAAAAAGAGCCCACTAATTTAACGTCTGGTCATTCACCTTGTCTTTGGTGACTGTTTAATATAAAGTGTATTAATGACATTATTAAAAATATCAAATGACAAAGAAGTGGACTCCCATGTTCTAATTTCCCTTTCTAGCTGCAAATTACGGCAGCTACCAGTTGGCTGCCTTCCCATACGCTAAAATCTTCTGTTGCTCATACCTGCTCCCCCAGGAAGCATACAGCCTAAATTTACATTTTATCTACTCCCCATGAGGTTTGATATTGTTTGTAAAACATGTGAAGCACAACTTCCAAATGAGACAGTCCCACCTAGCCCAACCACTTACCCTCTTTTCTGCAGTGACCACTACTGCAAGACTCTATGAACTGCAACACAGTTCTTTACAAACGTTCATTTAAGGCGTATTTTGTTCTGCGTTTCTTCACTGAATCTCGCCCCATATCCAGCCCTGATATGTTTATTGGGCATGAGATGTAAACCTTAGACAGTGAACACCAGTAAAACCTTCATGACATAACTCAGAATACTGAAACTTGGCAGCTTTTTTGGATTATGAATCACTTCTACTTATCCCCTTAACTGGCATGTATTCTGTTGAGGCACGACAGGCCATAAAAGCAGCTCAGCTCTCAAGTCTCTGCAGTGATACTCTGAACACCAGTACCTGGCAATCCTGCAGACTCGGTGTGCATTTCTGATAACATCAGCTGACACTTCTGCTGCTGATTTCAGTGAGATCAAGATTTCATACTTCTGTTGGCTAACATGATTTAAGCTCTGGGAAGGTTCTGAGCTATCATGGGGCTCAGCAAGTTGCTTCGATAGATGGTCACCACAGCAGTTCCTCAGTTGGAGCTAGATGGATTAAGGTTGTCTTTTGCCTTGGGGCAATTTGGGAGTCCTTTTTAACCACACACTGCTGTTCCCCGAGCATGGGACAGCCTAACCAGAGCTAAGGAAGCCCGCAGCCCAAAGCTCTTACCACACCTGCACTTAAGAGCACATCCCCCAGTTTTGCTGTGCCCAGGAGGACTACATGCTTTTGGAAAGGCACACCAGTGTAAGATTGATGTAAAAAGTGGATTCCATATCCCTGCCGTTTATGCAAAATCCCTTAAAGTCTGTACTGCAATTCCCACACCAGAATGCCTTTTGTGCTTGGCACCACATAAGCACAAAAAAAGCCAAGCTTTGGGAATTTTTCGAGCTGGAAAGATGAGACAATGGACAAGCAAGGAGAGAGCCAGTGAGAGGTAAGGGCATTTGTCAAGGTCACCCAATCCCTCAGTGCAGATGTTGAAAGAAAACAGAAATTGTATCAGGCCCACCTGATACTGATCTTCAGGCTAGTCCAGAGCCATTCAATATCGCATTGAAGACATAGTGCTGGGGACACCACTCCTTCAATTTCCTAACTTCAGGAATTTAAGAAATATTACCCTTTATACACAAAATCCTGCAAGATAATTCTCTGAGGTTTAAAAGAAACCTCTAAGAGGGAAAATTGTAAAGATCTATCACAGCAGAAAACCTTGTCAGATTAATGAGATATCTCTGTCTGTAATACAGTCAGGGATTTCAGCTGGATCACACTAATTGCCATTAAATGAAATCATCAGCTTGCTCTCAACTCCAGACTGTATGGCAAGCCTGACAATGAATATATTCCCACTGAGGAAAGCAAATGACAATATAAGGACAGAATGTAACAGAGTAATTTCCATTGCAAAAACTATTTCCCAGCCTATGAAACCACCAACTCTGTACCAAACAGAGATGATCACCAAGTGAAGTGTGTGCTCATTCATATTGGCCATTCCAGGAATTTTCACTGGATACAGATGTGTTACAAAGAGGTTTACGCTATCTGAACATGACAGCAGCACAGACCCATATTTGGGATGATATTTGGGATAATATGGGCTAAGACCCATATTATTTTAGGACTATTTGTATTCTTATATTTACTTACATATATGAAGTATTAAGTGGAATTTCATGAAGCAAAGATTCAACGACAGACTATGCAATATTTGACATCACAGTAAACTGCACGTTAGAGAGGCAAGTTTTGCAATAACATTTCTCACCTTTCCAGCCCACATATTCCACTGCATTCTCATTCAGCATTTGGTGAGGCATTCGTGATGACTGAAGGCACAGTGAAATACTCAGTAACGACAAATCAGGACGGTCTTGTAACTAGAGAGCAAATTTGGGTCCAAATTGGGCCCAAGTCAAACGGAGACCATGAAGATTCTGTCTTAAGAACTTTCTTAGCAGGTTTCAAGTCAGATGTGATTTGTTTTTGCCACTGACTGACTTTGGCACATGGCAGCTGTCAGCAAGTCACATCAACCCAGGTTTTCAGAACTTGAGTATCCAAAAAGAACCAGAGGCAGAGACTTCTGTGCTCCATCTACAATTCCCTAAATCACATATAAAGCCCAGGAAAAGTCTACTAGTAAAATACTTTGCACCCCAAATGACAAATTGTACTTCTGTATCTTTTCAGAAACATTCAGCTCTGATCAGATCCCACAGGACAAATGTATCTCCATGCAAGTTTTTAGAGACCCAGCGAACCTCTAACACAAATTAGATCAGCAGATTTGGCATAAATGTTGCAGCAGAGAAAATTTTTTACTTTAGTGAAAAACAAACAAAAAAAAAGATGTCTCAAACCTTTTTATAAAATATGGGTTAGAGCAGTCACAGACACTTCCCGTGCTTCCAAAAAGCCAGATCATTGTAAATAAAAGGTGAATTGAGGACAACTGTGCTAGAAACTGTTCACCTGGCGTAAAATAGAGATTCTCTGGACAAAATGTACACCTGACTCTCTACCCCTACTGGACTGTAATTTTCTCACTAGAGCAAACAACAGTTTCCAGAGACAGCAAATGGACTGAGGCCTGGAGCAGTTGAACTGACTAATGGAGACACCATCAGTTTATTATTCTTTGATTATCTGTGCACATTTTTAATGGAAGCTGTAGACTCTAACAAACTGCATGGCAAACCAGCCCAAAAGCACCCCCCTGAGAAGTCACCTGGGTGAACACAGATCGTGAATGCAGCCTGAGTCCTTGCCAGCACTGCTCTGGGACACCACCGGCCCCAGCAGAACCACAGCACACTGCCAACACCAGTCATTCCCTGACTCTCACAGGGCTTTCAGCAAAACAGGCTTGTGTTCATTGCACTCCCCCTCAGGGAAATATCGCAGCCCAGACACGCAAGGTGCTTGCGCGAATTCATGATGTGCCTTGCACAGCCAAGAGCAGTCTCAGTGTCTAATTTAACTTTCGGGAGCTGCTTTGGGCTGGTGCAGGGGGGCGAGACCTCAGAGAGCAGAGCAGTGCAGCTCCTGCCATTCTGCCCTACTCCCTCCATGCCAGCATGAGAGACCATGGGGCAGGGATATGGGGCAGCAGGGATGTCTCCTGTATCCTGCCATTTGTACCTAACACAACCAAGAAAGAACCAATCTGCTTGCAAAGGAGATGCTTAGCATGTCCAGCTATCTGAAGATACTCTGGACTTACTCTGTTGATAACATATATATTCTCCTGGAAGGAATATATACATATGATTCTCCAAAGCTCATGAATATGATGGAACCTGCTTCATCCATTGTGGGTTCTTGAAAGCACTCCCTTGCTCCAGACAGAATTTCATTAGCTCCAGCTGCAGCTGGTCAGTAAGCCAGCTCACCTGGAGAGCTCAGCTAACAAGCAGGCTACATCTACTAAGAGGCAACTTCATGATCATTTATGCAGTAGTCCTGTTATTCCATAAAAAGCATAACTAGAGAAAACAGCATTGCAGTGATTTTGAATCAGTGGTCTTCGGTATGGTAAAAACTTTAATGGCAGGCAGTGCTGAAAGATTTGAAGAAATAACAAGGGCTTTGGGCTGCAGTTCACTATTCCATATTTCAGACTCGACAGTCTGGAGAGATAAGAAACCAGAAAAGAAGGTAAATGTGAACAGATAGCTCAGAGAAAACTTAACTTCCATCTTTCTTTCAACGAGACTAACACCCAATAAGAAGCAAAGTTAAATTCCCTTTCCCAAAAGAATTATCTGTATCTTGCTGCAGGCAAACAGTGAATGGGATCATTTAGAAGATTAGAGATTGTTTGGCTTTAAGGCTTTCTGTGCCTTGTTAGTGTTCTCCTGTGTTGGTCTGCTGTCAACACAAAGCTCATTCTGAGCTCTTGTGACACAGTTGTTTGTATCTTATATCTTCTTTTCTGCCCACTGTTCACCAACAGTCTCAGCATCAGCAGCATACATAAATAATGCTACAGACTTTCCATTTCCCTTGAAATACATGAGCTGGAAGATTTCATATACTTTTTAGCTGGTGGCATTCAGTACAGCAGCTCATATGTAAACACAAAGAAACATTCCAAATACAATCAGAAACGACATTGTTAATGCAAAACAAATGTAAACATCTTTAAGGGCAATTTGCTATTCATAATGCTGAGGGGCACCTGAACAGTCAGGATATGCAAGTCACAAAAGCTGCAGTAAAATTCATGAGCTCTTATTTTGATCTCTCTAGACTGTGAAATTCCTGATTTTAAATAAACAATTCCATGCTATCATGCTTCTAAAAATTTTAAAAATCAATGATGTGGATCAAATGATTTTAACCAAAAGAAAAAATATATAAAACCCCTTCTGATATTTGGTAGCTCATCAGAAGAGGTCAAGTGTTCCATGCAAATAAAAAAAAAAAAATTATAAAGACATCTTCTGTCAGTCCCTAAGCTATTAAAATTTTAAGATAACGAACCAGGGCAGGCTTTTGCCTTCCTTATCGATGTTCAATTTTGTTAAAACCTTTGTGTTGTCCTGGTTACTGCAACTGTGGGCTTCAATCCGGAATCTTGCAGCTGTCCCCATTAAAATATTAAAAAATCCTGCCTGCTTTGATTTATAGCTTGTTCTAACCTTAGTGAACTAAACCCATCAAGCCTTGTATCACCTGACAAATTCTAGAGGTCTCATTTTATACTGTCTTTAAGCCCAAGGTATAAGTTTCGTTTTGCTTCAATAGCTGGATCTTCAGCCAGAAAAATCCATGTACCTCCTTTGTAGTCAGTATAGCTCAGCCTGTTTATCTTTGCCACCCAAAGCCACCTCACTACACACACCTAAAACAGCAAAGGTTCTGTCCCCACCGCTGCACTTGACATGAGCTTAGGAAGGATATGGTTAACTTCAAGGCATTAGCAGAGCCAGTGACTCCTGAGGGAAAGACACAATCCCAAGGCACCCTCACGGCTGAATCTCTACAAACTGGGTGTACAACAAATACCTCTCTCTGTGCTACTGAGCCCAGCACCAACAACGTAGAAAATGAAACCCGTGTTCTGTACCCCGTCCTCAATCCCATACACACAACGAGAGAAACATTTAGGTTGGGAAAGACCTCCAAGGTCATCGAGTCCAGCCTTTGACTGATCACCACGTTGTCAACCTGACCGTGGCACTGAGTGCCATGTCCAGTCATTTCCCGAACACCTCCAGGGGTGAGGACTCCACCAGCTCCCTGGGCAGCCCCTTGCAATGTACAACAACGTTTTCCGTGATGAATTTTCTATCCCATTGTGTGGTAACCTCATAATAAACATCCTGCTGCAGATGATTCTCTTCAGGATTCTCTAGGAAGAAGAGAAGGCTGATTTGTCTGCCAAGTGCTGCCAATGTACTGTCTCACCAAGCCCCAGTGCGAGGGACTGGAGACCAGTGGACACCCCTGGCAGAGGTGTCTCTCAGGCTGCTGGGACACCTGCCCTCTCCCTCCCGCGGTGCTTCTGAGCTCATGAAACACAAACGCCTTCCTAGGCCTGGGTCCAAACCACTTGCATCAAGAGCAGGCTTGTCTTCAAACCCAGGTGTTTGCAGCCCAGAGCGTGCTGAGGGACACCAACATCCAGGAGCCAAGGACACCACTTCCCAGCCCCTCCAGAAGCACGCGCACACCGAGGGAGGGAAGGGACCTGCAGAGGTACTCTGGAGACTCATCAAGGAAGCTTTGGGTTTGATGTGCAGCAGAAAAGAGGGATTTCATCAGCCTGAGCTGAGTCCATTGTACTGGCATTTCCATGTGGCATGTATACAAAAGAAAAGCTGTAAAATATATGTCAGTGACATTTACAGTGCTCTGAAGTTTAAGTCACCAATTATTCAGCCAGTCCCTTGTTTATTGCCTCAATAACCCACGAAGGAAAGGTGAAAGGCTAACCAATGAAAACACTGAATATTAAAAAGGTTAAAGTGCCTTAAAAGTTTATGGTTTTGCTACTGACTACACTGAGGATATAAATGATGTTGTCTCGTTCTCGAGACAATGACAAGAAAGTGGGACAAAAACCTGCTTTTGTGGTAAAAACTCTATAGGATATCAAGTGTTGCAAATTTAACTCTTTCTGTCCACAATCTGCAGGGTTTCACCTCTTGAGATATACCAAATGTCATAGTCAGGGTGAGAGGATTAAATAGCCCCCAGTGACAATTGAGATGCCTGATCTCCATATTGATTGCACTTCTCATATATGTAGCTTTAATTTTGAATATGTTATTGGATATCTGAATGCCATATGATCTATCCACTGTGGTTAAATAGATACAGTGAATAATGCATTCCCATTTGACTCTCTTTGATAATTTCATTTTTGTTTCAAAGCTGGCACAGAACAGCAGCTTAAGGTACAGAGCTCGAAAGACACTCTAAATCTAAATGACAGACACTTGACGATGCACAAAGGCCACAGGACATGCTCCCTACAAGGACACACAATGCTCAGGACTGCAGATTTTTTATTATTAATCACTCACGTAGGAAAGTATATTGCAACTAATTATCTCAACTACTCCTTAGAAAAACAACCTTGGAGATCTTACTTGCTGAGGACAGAAAAACTGGTTAATTAATATAAGTCCTGTGGAACTTTAAAGCACTGGAACAAATATAGTTAAGTTTTGCAAGAATTTTGATTAGATTCAATTGTACTTCTTCCTGTCAAAGAAATCAGAAATAAAATAAGTTCTAATAGAAACATAAGATTAGTACTTACAGTTTAATCATCTCCATTTAATTACATATTTAAGATGAAAGATCTAATGACTATTTCATTCATATTCCAAGAAGTAGTATCATGTGCTCCTACTAACTTAGCTGAAAAGGGTAAAAACCTGTAATCTCACGCTCTGGTAATGTACTTGAAAGTCACTTAACAGTCTGACTACTCTAACCCCACACCACACCAACGTTAAACGGATTACAGGTAATGAAAAGAATTAAGGAATTAATTTTCAGTGAGAAATCATACTGGAATGTGAGAGCTGTAATGACAAACTGATGCTAATCAATGTGTTTTATTCCATCTTAAAAGGTCAGCAGGTGAAAGGTGAATGAAAAGATGTGAATAAAATTATGGGTAATTTTTCAAAGTACTTTGATTGTTAGCATGATAGGTCCAATTAAAGACATTAATTTGAAAATCAAAATATTTTATCCTAAAATGTATTTTAGCCCTTCTTTGTATTTAACTATAGAGGATATAGAAGGAAATTCGTGCACTAGAGAGCTGTAAGTTCATTCTAAAAGTAATACATTCCCTAAGAGTGACTAGCAGTTGAATGTATTGCCCCTAAGTGCTGCTAGAGGACCAGTAAGATATACGTAACAACAGCAAAGAGGATCTGATAGATGTTTTTAGGCTACTATGCAGCAGTGGTGGCACAACTATCAAAATATTGCGTCCACTCCTTGTGCCCACTTTTTCAAAATAACTCTTTTAAATACACGAAAAGATTTCAGAGAAAAAAACTGCATTCAAAGGCTGGGTTAAAGTCTTTGCAGAGAAAAGTAATTTTAAAAAGATATGAGATAGATCAGCATAGGGGAGAAAAATATCTGCTACTGAAGAACTCTTACTTTGGTCAAAGGTGGCATAACAAGAAACTCTAGAAGGAAGTTATGCCTGACAAACGCAAACTCTGCTTCAACAGTGAGAGTAATTAACTAGTAAAAAAAGATATAAAAAAGAACAAAAATCTGGAAACCATCGCTTGATTCGTGTCTTCTCATCAGGAGTCTGGAAGCTGGGCAGAGAGAGATCATACAGTCTCATCATGACTAGAAAATGTATTATACAAAAAAGCTGCTTCTGATGTTCAACTCCATAGAAGAGAAAATATATTTAGTGAAGACAGGGGTTATACAAAGGACCTTATAATTTCATGAACCACAGTATTTTGAAGAGCAAGTGTGGATTACACACAACTGCATCATGCTTTTAGAGTATGATGAGCAGAGGTAAGCCTGTTCATTTTCCTGTCAAATTGATTCTGACTAAATTAACACACTGCATGAAAGGAACAGTTTTCTCTCCTCTGAAAACAACCTCCACATCCTGAAATTGCTCAAGCAGAGAAAAACAAAGGATTAGGAAGTACAGCTAATATAACTCACATCCCAAAAGTCAGCCAGCCAGTCTCAGCTTCCTGCACTAACCTGCCCTTGCAGGTGCAGTGTCAGTCCAGCTGTCTGAGGCATCAGTCAAAGATGCAGGTGGAGAGGATTAAGCTTCTACTTCATCTCTTCTCCAGAAAACTGTTTCCATGTGGGGCAGATGTTGCTTTGTTGGGAGCCAGGAGAGATAACCCCACTCCAGCTTCTCACTTCCCACCATAAAAGCCAGCCAGATGGGGTCTTACTGCTACAGGTCTCATTTCAAAACTAATTCAGCCAAACGTTAGACAAAGGTCTAAAATCCTGAGCTGTGTAACCAAAATACGGAGCTCACGGTGTTCGGGGAAGGGGCTGCCAGGCCCTGGGGGATGAGCCCAGGCCTTGGCCGCCTCACGGCGCTGCCCTGAGGGCAGGCGTCCCCCCCGCACGGCCCAGGCTCACAGAGACAAACCAGCACTGCACGGCACGGCTTCCAGCTGCTGTCGTGCCATCTCAAAGGATGTTTCCAAACACCTCCCAAAGGCCACCATAAGCCTCCTAGGGGGTCTGTCCCTGTCAGCTGTACCGAGTGTCACTGTCTCTGCCACACAAAGCCCACACACTCCAAGCGATGTAAGAGTTCAGGTCCAGCATTCAAGAGCTACTGAAAAGGCTCATGTGCACCAGGTTTAACTGAAGTCACCCTTCCAAACAGGCATATTTTATCTTTAAAACATACAGGACCACAGCCTTACCATTAACTGCACTATTTTACTCAGCACTGAAATCCCCAATTAATTTCAGATTTGGAAAGCAGATTTAAATTCTCAAACATTATAATAAACCTGACACAGGCTCCAAAATCAGTTAAATGTGACTATGTTAAATGCTGCAGTACCTTTAAATATTGATTACATCATTATTTATGCCAAGGCATATCTGCAGAAGGCTGAGAACTTAGGAAATACTCCCCAAAGCTCTCCATCAGAGTCCTTCAGAGGCCTATAGCTGTCTCTCATGCTCTTCTTTAACATAAAAAGTAACACATCATGTAAGGCACCCACTCATCACTGGTTGTGCCTGACAGAAGGTCTCTGAGGAGTCCAAACCAGCTGATGCAGTGACTGACTACGAGCTCCATGTGACATGGGGAGGATCCGTATACAGAGTCCCAGGGCAGCAGCACGCCTGCTTTGTCTAGAGGCATGAAGCTGCATAAAAGGCATTAAATGCACATGGCTGCACTAGAAGAGAAAAGCATAGGAATGATGCAGGTTTACAGTGTCTAAGAAGAAAGGTTTCAAGTGCAAAATCACAAGATCACAAGTTTTCTCCACCAGCAGCACAACACCTGCTGCTAAACAAGCCCTTATTTCTGTACGCGGTGGTTTGGAGAGTGGTAACCGTGACAGAGGAGCACTCACCATCAGCGGGGGAAGCTGTTCACCACGGGGAGCTGTCCCGTTCCATGCTGCACTGCGTCATTTTAATCAGTGTCCTGCTGCTTTGTCAAGCATACTAAAGCACCAGCTCTAAGCTTTCCCTAAGCTCTTCAACTCAACTTATACTGTGCACATAACACAGGGAATGCATATCCAGATACAACCTGCAAGCTTGCACGATGAGAGTGAAGATAACCCACAGTGGACAGTTCATCTCTGAAGTAGAAGATAATTTACAAGTCAAGAAAAAATACCAAGTTTTTCTTTACTAATGAAGAAAAAGTACAAGTCAACACAGGTCAGCTCTCGGTATGTTTAAGTGAATGGTTTATTTTATTTTTTGATTTTATGATAATGCTGATTTAGGAATGCAAAGGGCTCTATGATAGAGGCAGAGGGAGGATTGCTTGAAAACAATGATGCAGAGTTCAGTACAGGCAAGGTTGCAATTAAGCACATGCAAATAATTTAGCTTTAACATCAAGACTATCCCCTGTTCATCTTAGAATTACAGTTCCATAAATCAATCAAGAGACCTTCTGAGAAAATATAAATAAGAATGGACGGGAGAAGAACCTCCAAAAAGTCCAAGGTGTAAGCTCTGCTTCTATAAATCTTGCCCTTTCTTGCTCAAACTTTACCATACTGTTCCCAATCTCCACTGGCTGCTTCAAATCAAAGCAAAAGCAGCTTCTGGCTTTTCTCTGTCAACAGTTCAACCTTGAGACTATGGGCTCTTAGCATGTGAGACTGAAAGTTCCCCTTTCCCAACATCCTTCTGTGGTGAAATCAAGAAGCATTTGCAAGCCTGAAACACATTGTGGCATATTCTATTCTGACAAATGGTTTCTCTCGATGTTCTGGCCTGAAAGACCACTATTACAACACTTTACAAGTGTCATCACTGTCAGACTAGAGGAAAAAGGCGAACTGGAAGGGAATCCCTAAGAGGTATTTTATACAGTCCTGTCACTATTCATCTGCAGTTAAATTTCTGAACACAAAATACTCAAAACCTGGATTCTTTACTGTTGGCTTATTAAAAGGTTAAGAATCTATACCATGTGGCCTCTTTACAGCCTTGTGTCCTTCACAGCACAGTCACCCAATCCACAGCCAACCCGACAAGAAAATGGGCTCCTGTAGTTGTCCCAAAGGTTGTTCTGGGCAGCAGTCACCTACCATGACCGTCCCACCTGGGGAGCAGTGGCTGCTGCTCTGTTGGAAGCTCACCTTTAACTTGTCAGGCTGAAGAACAGCTCAGGACTTCCCAGCTGGGCAGTCAGTGTAGACCACACCCAGCCTTGGGAGCTGCTCCTCCATCACTGTGCAGCACAGAACCCTGTGTTGCCCGTGAGCAGAGAGCAGATTCCAGGCTCATGTGCTGCTTCTTGGCAAAACAGGTGAGTTCACACAAAGCCATGGGCTGCCATGGTTCAGCTGCTTTCAGTGCCAATGCCAGATCATTAAATTAGCTGTAAAAAACAGCAGCTCAAAGTGTTGATATATTAACAGACTCGATACCTTTCTCTGTTTCCAGAATAGAATAGGCAACTTAGCACAGTCACTCTTAGGACAGCGTACAGAGTTAGTATGGAATAAATTCATGTGCTGGCTCATAAATTGTGTACTTGTAAAAAATGAGATGATGAGGGTTTGTATCTACCACCTACCTGGTATGGAAAGTCAAAGGCAGAGCCAGTCATTGAATCCAACATATAAAATAGGGCTTTATTGCATCCTGACCCATAATGGTGCTTAGTGTCTTGTAAACCCACTGTCGTGGGTTATATTCATTCTGTGTTGTCCACTTTCCTCATCACGTGTTTTTACAGCTTCTGCGGCACCCAGCATAGAGGAGATTAAATACTGAAAACTGAGCTTGTCACAACTGATATTTGAAAAAACTCACCTGTGTTACCCCATGCAGTGCACAGATCTGTTGGGATGGTGAGGAATACCTCTGTGTACCCCCAATATGTTTTCTTCCTGCGTGCAGTGTATGTGAAAATTTCAGCAGAAGAAAAGTTAAAATAGCAAAGAAGCACCCAGTGCTGTGCATATGGATTCGTTTCAGCCAGGGATGTTCCCAGGCTATCTCCAGCAGCCCAGACAAGCAAACCTCAGCTGCAAAACCTAGTTCATCACTAGCACTATGAAATCAGACAGCTGCAGCTACTAGAGATCCAGTGCACAAGTGTCCAGGGCAACTTTGGTGGAAACACAACTCTACAGGAAATGAAAACTTAGAATAAAGACACAGCAGATTACACCATTAATTGGAAAATATTTTAGTGATAGTAGTCTAATTGGAAAAGCTCTAGACTGGGCATCAGTCTGGGTTTAATTTCCACTTCTAAAGCTAGTTTGTCCGTGTCCCTTAAAAAAAGGCACCTTAACGTGTAGCTACCGATGTTTCACACACATCCTGCTGAGCATGCAGGAGCATATGAAAGGAATTAATCTGACCTGATGGACTTGTAGCAAAGATTTACATGATAACCCACCAAACCAAGCATGAACCAAGTACTGGTCATCTAAAGAATCATCAGTTATTAGAAGTGTTTTTCTGCACAACATTCAAAAATCTGGACCCCCCAGGGATCAATCTGAACCCCAGTGTGCTACAGACTTTTTAACCTCTCATGTCTCTGCCTTCTGGAACGTTTTGCTCACACATCGCACTGGCCTCATTCTTACTGCAATCAGCAGCCAGAGGAAAGCTCTTTAAAGCTCTGTTCCCTCTCATTCCTCTCACTTGCCTTCTCCATTGAGGCTGGAGGCTTTTGAGGAAAGGACTGTTCTCGAAGATTTTATGCTCCTTAACTGCAGCCTCAGGTACGAAACATGCTCTTTAAATGCAACTTAGGAATATACTGTAGTAACCTTTCCCTTTATACCTTGATTTAACTGCA
Organism: Oreocharis arfaki; assembly: GCA_013398015.1. Taxonomy (NCBI): domain Eukaryota; kingdom Metazoa; phylum Chordata; class Aves; order Passeriformes; family Paramythiidae; genus Oreocharis; species Oreocharis arfaki. The sequence goes on along the minus strand of VZRR01010730.1, from coordinate 267,745 downwards.
AAGCATAACATTTCAGCGTGTATATTTGCGTATATTAACTTTAGTTCTGGTTCACGAGATAAACTTTCAACTTACTATTTTCTATCTGCACAACCCAGTCAAACACAGACATATTTTAGTGAAGGGTAAATTGATGAATGGCACAAGCTGAAAGGGCTGCTCATTAGCAGGCCCAGTGAAAAATTCACCTCTCAGTGACCTTAAAGTAAAAAAAAAAAATTAATCGATACTTGTAAAAAGTATACAGTTACTGCACTTGGAAAGCTCTTTTGACAGCACCTAGAGAGCTGATGTGTCCATGGCAGGAGATTGAACAAGAATGTCATGAACTGAAATACTGTGCCCACACGTGTGCCATACTACGGCATTGTGGACTGTCCCTTGGCTCTCTTGCAGTAAGAGAAGAACAGATGCTGAAAAGAAAACAAACAGAAAAGAAATCCCGTATGTTGTACACCTAACATGTTGGAAGTGTTTATTTATAATATTCTTGACTGCAAACCAGAGTTGTAAGGCAAAAGCACACACTGTGGTGAAGTGTACCATGTGTTTTGCAATAAATGCATGGAACCAGTGCTGACTTCCCATTAATGGATTGCTCCAAAATCCATGTAAAGCAATGATTTGGAAAGAAAGCTCATTTTCTAAGTACAGTATTCGGGAGCTGAATGTTTTGAGTTTAATTTTGGGAAGCTAGGTATATGGCTTGGGTATGAGCTTTCTCCATTTGTACTGCAAATCGATTTCTTACATATTAAATTTACTACTTTGTTGAAAAGTTGCTAAAAGCAACTGAAGGTAATGAATTCTCCAGGTCATTGCTACCATTATTATCTATTATATAAGAGAGGATTTTAAGTAAGTATAATTAAAAAGACATGTCTAACATGACTGAACTCAGAGTGGGGCAATCCTTGACCAGCAAGCTGAGAGAATCAGCCACCAGCCACTGCAGTCACATGCTGGCACTTGTAACGTAACAGACTCCAGCTCTTGCAAACCCAGAAAGATGAGAACATGAACCAAATGCAATTAGTGTGATTTTTACATGCTTTACAGTGCTGTCAAAAAGCAAACGGTGCTGCACAGGTCCCACTACACTGACAGGGCTGCCAGGCACCAATGTGAGGATTCCCCTGTCCAACAGCGAGTGGTAAGGACTGGGTCCACTTCTGCACTTTGTTTCACATCAAGATGTGCCTCCAGGGAAGTGTAGTTCAAGTAAGTTTTATCAGTTTCAGAAATCCCACCTGGCTGATCCCACACAGGCGTCTGTAAGCCCACAGCAGATGAGTGTGTCAGGAAAAGAGATAATGGCAAATGAAGATGGAGGCTCTTAATGCCTGAAGCTTTATCAGTGAAGATTCAAGATGTTAGAGGAGAATTTTCAGAAACATTCAAAGTTACTGTAGCTTTGGGAAAAGGTCATGAAGACTACACCAAGCAATGACTTCAACAGAACTGGTGCTTTTACATGTCTGGCTTTCACTTACAAAGGGTATTTTTCCAGGTGATGATGATAAATGGAGTTTCAGGTTTGGTATTTCTTTCCCAGCCAAGTATTTGGGTCTTTCAATGAATACATGAGATTGGCAAAAGACATAGGTTTTTTAAATTATATTTTCAAAATTCTTCTCTACCTGGAAGCAATGAATACCCACCTGGCTACACACTTCACTGTACTTCTAAACCCTCAGCAAATCAAACCAGTGCCACCTCCATGTCGACTGCACAAATCCCACTTTTACTAGAACCAGGCTTGCATGTGCAAAGAGTAAGAGCACAGAACAAAATCAGAAGCCTTCACATGGCCTAGAAGATGAGATTGAGAATATGAAATACATTATTCTACTGGAAAAAGAGAAGAGGAGAGATTAGAGTATGAAAATACAAAATCATAATGTCAGATTTATTTAATTATTTGTACACATGCATTAAGAAAAGAAAAGAAGTGAAATAATAGTGTAGATACTCAGAGTCCAAAGTCCCCCTATTCCCCACAGCATCCCAGCAAGGCTACCACAGATAACGAGGCATATGCTGATCAATAAGATGCTCTCAGCCTGCTCATTTATGCATTAATGAAATGTGTGCAGCAGTTCACTCAGCTGATAAAGGTTCCCACAGGGGACTATGTCCAGGGGAAAACAAATTATCAAAATGAACGAAAGTGATTAGAGGAAGAAAAAAGCTGATGAAGTGCAGCTAGAGGGGCCATCAGGCCTGACAGTCTGACTGCCCCTTCATCCCTGTGCACCCCCTTCCTCTCCACCAACTCACGGGGGACAGCAAGGAAATATCCCAACACAGAGCTGTCTGCATGCAGAAAAGCAGCCTGGATTTCACCCAGTCTAACCCCTTTATTTTAACAGTGTCCTGCGCAGGGATAATTCTCTTTAACCCAACAGAAAACATTCCTATGAGCAGCTACTGAAACAGTGCCAAAAACCCGGCTCTGGCTTTAGAAACCACACACTCAGTGCACCTTCGGCATTAAGGCCACTTGGGAAGGAGTCAGGTTAGGCAAGCTAGGTCCTCTTGCTAATATCATCATCCATGGCCTCTGCTGAGAGCATCGGGTCAAACTCCTGAATGCAGAGAGCTGCTGGGCAGAGCCCTGCGCTCAGCCCAGAACCAGCACGCTGCACCCAGAGCTCAGGAAGGGCAGCCCCCACACTGCTCCATGTGCAGGGCTGCCCAGCTTCAGTTTGCTTTCTATTCTCACTCCTCAATAAAACCCAAACCCCAACCAAACATCTTACTGCCTCCTCCAGCTTCTGGAGAGAAAAGGAGCCTTTAGAGCATTCAGAGGAGCAGATGATTTTTGAATTGGTAGCATATATCCTGAATTCATTATGGCACAAATGCCTTTGTGCAGCACATGAGGGAATCACTTTGCTGCACATGTAGGGTATGGTTTTTAATACAGTGATTTGGTACTGAGGAAGCTACAATTTGCTCTTAGAGATGTCATGGCTTCTCATAAATGAGGTCAAGGTCAGTAATTCTGATCACTATCTACATTCCAGCTAGGTTTCTGCTTGTTTCAATTCACCCTGTCATTGCCTGTGACAATTGGGTAACTGTGCTATGAAATAACATCGTTTTACCCAAAAAAACAGCTACTCTAGCACTGACTGGAACAATGATATACTAAAATAATTTGTAACAACTACATGGCAATGAGAAGCTCTTTATAAGCAGATGACCGTATTATAATAGGAATACTTAATGATAGAGCTTGAATATCAAGTTGTCCTGAGGCTGTGCCCTAAACAGCAGTGGAAGGTACATATAAAACCTATGTAATGCAGAATCAGTTTCAGCTGAGATCAGATATAACAAAACTGCACAGGTAGGCTGTCCAAAGCAACATAATTCATTTCACAACAAAAAGGAGAGGAGAGCTATGTTCCCCATCTCTTCCTGATGGAGCATTTTACAGCACTGTAGGTGTACATATTATGAACGAAATTGTGGGGCTTGTTCTCCCTTTTAGAGAGCTGTGCTTAGCAATAAAGTGTATCAGACGTAGGGAGAGAGAACTCGTTTCTAAGCTGCATCATGAATGAGTTTGTGTGGCTTCCCAAAGGAGAGAAATGAATCTGAGGACAGTGGAAAGCAGAACAGCTAAAGTTCCAAGGAAGGCACTACTGGGACTAGCAAAAGGAGAATTTGCCTGCAGTTTCCCATCACTGAGTCTGTCCCAACTGACTGAAAGCTAAGGCAGCTGCTCCATTAGTGTTTTATAGAGTTCACAAATCAATGTGAAATTCCATATGCTTTGCTGAGACACCAGCACAAACGTGTTTAGGAGTATTTATTCACATCTACAGTGTGTATGTAAGTACACAGAGAGATAAGGGCCCCTCCTCTGCATCCCATTTCCATGAAGTCAAACAAAATTGATGTGGTATTTGGCAGGGGATGTAGGAGGATTTGCAGAGCCATGCCACTGAACTTGTCAGCTAGAATATTTCATTGTGTTATTGGAAATCATTATTCTCACTCTCCAGAAATCTCCCTCTATTTCGAGCAGTTTGTGAAGCAAACGGAACTGCACCAGTAAAGCCATTCCAAATATAAAGTGGCAGGGCAAAAATGTAATGTATCTTGAGAATTAAACATCGGTATTGAGCTCCTTGCTAGGTTATTCACTCTTCTGCCAGTAGTCGTATTTCATCTTTCCAAACTCTCTTAACACAGGTACACCTTCCTTCAATAATCAAACACGGAGAACACAATCTGTTTCAGCTGAAGGGAACTCATGACTTCCAATATTTGGAAGTAACTTGTAGTGACCCCAGAAAGGGAAATTCCCTTTGTTTCACTCTCCCTGTGCTGATCCCAACAGTGCCTGTCTGGTAACTTCAGCCATTCTGGCCTCCATTCTCTGCTAAAAATAAACACTTTAATGCTTTTAAATACTGCATTAGGATCACGGACATACATGGAACCAGGAAAGATGGACAGTGAAATTTAGCCCAACTCAGAAAATAGCTCTGTACCTTTAAGTACTAAACAGAGAGATACAGTAAAAACACAATCCTTTTGCTTTAGTGAAATGCCCTCAGTGTGGCAAACCAACAAGTCCTTACAGGGATGCCTATACAGATTTTTCCCAACATCTTTTCAGCCCATTCCCATATGAATTCAAAAGATGAGTTCATGTCCTAAAACACCTCTGAGGTAGCATTTCCATAAGCAACACACTGATCTGTAGGGCTGTGCTGCTCCTTGGAAGGGGCTGGATACCTACAGCAAAACACAGGTCCTTTGTCACAGGCAGCATCCCGGGTCAAGCTGGTGGCTCATAAGCTCTCACCATCTTGCCCTGATGAAAGGCACCTTCATTTAAATTAATCATTACTGCAAGCAGCATCAGTGCATCTAAAAATAAGTTGCTTGAACAAGGAGAAATTTTCAAAATTCTGTTTTTCTATTTCTTCTTAATAATGCTCAAGCTTGCTAACAATATGCTGCAGCACAATGGAAAATTGTCATTTATAAAATAATGTAAGATCTAGCTGGTCTGTGGGAATAAGATAAGGGCTGTTTATCAACAGGAATAAAATGACTGAACTTGGAAATAAGATGGTGGATATCCTTCATTTGCAGGCTGCACTGATGCAATTAGCAACACAAAGAAGGTATTCACCATTTCAAAAATCTTAGTGCACTGATGCATCTCACTAAAACTATCTGCAATGAAAGGTTTTGCCTCAGAATACTATTAATTTTAAACACAGAAAATTTAAAATTCATCTAAAGTGATGTATTCTAAACAAAGTTGATCTGTTTAAATGATGTATATATTCTTGATGCTTGCACACAAATATATATGCGTGTATTTCCCTGTGATAAGACTTCATCATTTTTATTTTCTATTAAATATCTATGTAATTGACACCAACATTTTTTATCTCATTTCATTCAGCATGCATGGTCATTTGTAGTTCTAGATACAAATACCATTTGAAGTGAGCATACAAAATAAAGCTTTTTCTCTTAATGCGAAAATTTAAAAACGCCTTCTATAATTTATTTTCTCATTTCTTTTCTACCAGATTGTACTTGCATTTAGTATCACTTCAGTTGAGGTATAAAGTAAATTTCTCACCCAGAGACTCCATCTTCAGGAGAAATGTCTGTTTCCAGGCTTTGTATCGCCTATTTAACATTTTTCATATTAAATCTCTCCTAGATGAATCCAGTATATTGCTCAGCAGTTATTGAAATTTATGAACATGTTTAAGCTTTTTCATACTGCTGTTAACCATTATGATTGCCTCCTTTAAATCTTTCATTTTATAGCTATCACTTCAGCAGACTGTGTTGGTGACATTCATGAATTTCTCAGATCACAGCCGTGCTCGTACTTAACATCTCGGGGCAGAGTTTTGCTTCCAAAGCCATTCCTGCGCTGTCTGCTCCACTGAATCCCCAAACGTTCTGCCATCAAAGTGGCAGAAGGCTCACGTTTTGGGGAATCAGCATCACGGTCTCTGGGTCACCTCTGCCTGCAGCCTCTGGAAAACCCAGCAGCAGTTGTTCCCACCACTCCAAATACCATCGGCCACCACTGGCACAACGGTACTGGCTCAGAGCAAAGGGACAGCCCCATTGTTTGCGTGAGGAATGACACCAGAGGAGAAGCTGTGGACAGAGGGAGTGAAGCAGAAAGCTTCAGTCGAGGGACATCATCATCTTCACCTGGGGAATATGCAGGGAGGCGTGGCTCAAACCAGCTGTGAGGCTTTTCTCTTCCTTCCCACGTTCGGTGCCTTCCCTCTGTCCCCGGTCGCTGCCCGATGCAGAGCGGAACAGCAGCCGGGGGTGCTGAGCGCTGGCTCGGGCCCGGCTCCAAGCGCACCTCGCAGCCCTGACCACAGCGACGAGCACTGTAAAAGCTCTATCGGCTGAGTGACCAGGAGCACCAGAGCTCCCTCCCGAGGTCCTGCTTCCACCAACCTTCCTGGCCTGTCCCCAGAAGCCCCCGAGGCAGCTCCTTGGCTGGCACAGCGGTGGCCAGTGCCCAGCCAGGCAGGAGAGGGGCTGTGTGGACACCGTGCTCGGAGCAAAGCCCAGGCCACAGTGATGGGCAAGAGGGCACCACCCCGCACAAATGATGTATTTTATCGGTAACAAGCACTAATGACAACACACATCCAGCCCAAAGCTATGCATGTAGCCTACAGTCCACCTACTACAGCATGAGAGCAGCTGTATCCAGGACACCGGATCCAACAGCTTGAGAGGCTAAGCCCCTTCACAATAAAGACAAGTCCACCCTTGATACTCTTCTGCCTAAAGATTTACAGATTAGGATTTCTTGTTTAAAATTAGAAATCCTCATTAGTAGGGTTCACTGTACCAGTGTTGTTTAAACTCTGGTCTAAAATCCCAAAGTAGTGCAAGAATTACGTGAGCAAAGGCAAGTCTGCCATCAGGCCACTTACACGCACTTCCCAGAAACCTGCATTACTTTCCTGGCAAACTTGTGAATTCTTGACACACACCCCTCACCGCACACACACACAAGCAGATATTGTAGGAAAAATCAGAGAGGACTTGCCAGCTAGGTGAAAATGTCTTCCTCTCTCTCCATGTTGTAGGTTTTTTACAGCTGGAGCAAGTCACTTCAAATTGCAGCAGAAAAGAGAAACTCAGGTGAAAACAATCCTGCAATCAAGTATGCAAATTCAGGCTCACCCAAACATCAGGGCTGGAAAGACGGCTGACCTTTCCAAAACACAAAATCCTAGTTCTGTTCTCACTCTTAACTTTGCAACCAAGTCCAAAGCTGATGAAGACACAAACTATACGATGAACATAAATGCTTCTTTTCTAATCACCTCCCCCAGTCTTTTGAGCTGTAGGTCCTCAGGGCAGGGACCACCTCTGCACGCAAATGCATTCTTGTAGCTAGTCCTGCAGAGCAAACCCCTAGTCAGCATCTCTTCTTACAATATAGCCACACTCAGAGTTCCCAGCAAGAAAACACAGAATTTCTATGCAAAAACTATAGAGAATCCAGTAGTGATTATTAGTGAATTTTATTTGTTCTAAATACTGGGGCTGTTTTACACCAGGGGTATACCCTGTTGATTCCTGCCTGGCTAACCCAGGTGAGGCTGCAGTCTGTGGCTGCCTGGGCCTGCCTTTGGGAGCTGTGCTTCAAAGCAGCTAATTTTGTACTTGCACACACCTGTATGCAGACACATACTGTACCTGCCTGCAGTCAGGGGTTCGTTTAAATGCAGGGATGATGCTTCTAAACTGGTAACCGCACGTCATCATCCATGGCCTCCAGACACAGAACTCGTTGAAGTGCCATATGTTTGCTTACGGCACAAATAACCGTGAGTCAAAGAGCGGGGGCACAGCTCAGCTTTGGGGAATGCCGGGGGCGTGCTCAGCGCCGGTCGCTGCCCGAGGCAGGGACCCGCCGCGGTGCCGGCGGAGCTGCCTCCCCATCCCCACCGCACCCCGCAGGACCGGCCACGGGCCGCAGCTGCAGAGCTGCTCTGCCAGACGCCGCGATGGGTTACACCTCATTGCACCTCTAAGCAGACATGACTTAAACGCAGCTTGGATTGTACAGAGAAAAGTCAGACCTCAGAACCTGAATAGTGCCGTGCCCAAGAGGGCTACTTACTTGTGGAGTTATATGCAGTCCTGCAAGAAATGCTAACAACTCTGAACACACTGCGTTTAGGCATGATTTATAATTTCTCCCAGCCTCACTACCCCTTACTTTAATGCTTAATTTTTCCTGGTTATTAACAGTGGTGAATCAGCATCAAAAGAAAAATTAAGTCTCAAATTTACTTTTAAAAGTTAAATTACATGCTATCAGGTCTGTCTCATTAATTGCTAATGATATTAAAACTGCACTATTTTTCACAAGAACATTTTCCATTTTTCTTGTTATGTCACATGCACCTGGTAAAAATATTTGGTAGGTCCTGATGTTTAATTAAAACAAGCTTTAATAAGGTAATTTTTTTCCCCCAGATTCCTTGCAAGAGTGATTATAATTTGCTCTAGCTCATTTAACCATAGCTCAGTGGAAAGAAGGAGCAAAGACCCTGCAGTGAAAGGACAGAGTGCAGCTGCTCTGCTCTGCCCAGACTTGGAAGGATGCTTATTCTATTACTCTTCAAAAGCGTGAAGCTTTAGGGGCAGATAAACTGACAGAAGTATTTGCTGAATTAGGAAGTACCAACATTTTTAACAGTTTACTGTTTTTCTGGATGTGGTCATTTCCTGAGTGGCCCTTTGACAAAAGTAAATCATTTATGGGTTTAACAGCAGAGCACCTGAGGTTCTGCTGCAGTCCTCTCTGTGCCCAGAGCATCACACAGGTGTGCCAGTACCGGTGTGCCTGTGCCAGGCACTCCTGTTTCCTGGGAGCAAGGAAACTCAGCTTCCTAACTCACCAACTTGCCCACTCAGGGAATCATGCCCTACAGTTCTGAGCAACTTTGCCTCATTCCCTTCATCACAAGGTGGTGACTGCTGATCAACACCCAGAGTACCCCACAAGGTGACGCAGCCCCCTCCAAATCTCTGCGTGCTGTGACTTAGACATGGACTAACTCCCAGGCAACTCCTGTCCCAAAGGTAACCAAACGCACTGGAGGAAGTCTGTAGCAGGAGAACCAAGGCAACAAATCCACTGCCACCAAACCAAGGTAAGCAGACTGCCAATGCTGAGGTCAGGGCTGCTGGTGTCATTGCTACCGTAAGGGGAGATCAGAAATGCAGAGATCAGTGCACCCCTCACATTGCAGCTCTGAGTTCATCAGAAGCTAAGTTCTTAAAAACGAGCAGGGAACTGTCAGGCATAATAAGAAGAGTTAGAGGGTGCACCTTTTTGAGGAACTTTCACTGATCAGAAACTTCTCTGAGGTCAGTAAGAGTAGACAGCTGACATGCTACTTTGAGAAAGTGAACACCCTGCTTCAGATTCCAGCAACAATCACCATGAAAGAACAAACTTACTACAGCTTCCTACTATAACATTTATATCAAGTATGGGATAAGTTAAAGCAGTATTAATTGCAAAGTGCAGATCACTGTTTTGAGAAGTCATCCACTTGAGGCTGTTTCCTGTGGAAACTGAAGGCTGATATAAATAAATGTGGGGAAAAAATTGCCTCTTGGTAACCACTTAAAAAGTTTTCTAATTTGTTCTTAGTTATTAAAGATTGTTAAATACAGTATGCAGACAGGCACTTGGGGCCCAAATCTACTTTAAATACATATTTAAATCGAAGTTTTGCTTAAATAAGTTGGTATATCAATGGCTATAGGATGAATACACTTCTTAGAGTAGTCAAATTTCTGAATAGAAAACTTCTTGTAGGAAACCTCTAACCTACTTGTCAGCTAGTCAGGAGCAATAAACAACATTTGTGATTCTGCTTCAGAAGAATGTTATGTTTTGCAAGACCCCAGCCACCTCCACTTCCTCGTCATCCAGTTCTCATCCCCAGCCTGAGATCATTGATTGCCAGGTAGAGCCTTTCACTATTGTGACAGAAAGTTTCTTTTTGATGGCAATCACAGATCACAAGGCAGTTCTACTGTTCATGGGTTCTCCAGCAGCATTATTGCAATCTGATTAATATCTTCCCATATTCAAGGATAGAGGGTATTTCACTGCCTTCTGCTGCTGAAACAGAACTACAATCCTTACACACAGGTACAGCCAAGGGTCGGATTCAGGCAGGTGCCTCAGCACACTCCTAACTCTGCCATGGGGGTTTAACAGCTTCTGCGCGCTTTCATTGGCACTAACAGATGTCCTGCATCAAAGCCTCTGACACCTGTGTGACAGAAGGAGGATAACAGCAGGACTGACTGATCTTTACAGTCATGGAGTGCAAGTGTTCCATCTCTTGGGGACATGGGTACCAGGCCATCACGTCAGTAACACCCTCCCGTCTCCCTGACCATGCTCCCTCATCCGATCTAGCAGCTTGTGAAACACATTCACACTGGCCAAACAGACTTCCCTTGCTAAAGGACACTGCTGATTCATCAGCCATGTAATGAACCAAATGACTGCAGGAGAATTCTCACATGGTAAACAATGGAAATGAGGTTTTATTTATAATACTAATAGGAGCACAAAAATCTATTGAGTCTTTCCAGTTTAAAATAGCTTGTTTTACTCAACATCAGAAAAGGAGGGAGACTTACTTTACCATGTCAATCACAAACCATAATTTATTTTATGCCTGTTTGATTTTCCAAGTTAGTATAATTACATGCTGTTGCTTCTAAATACAATTTAAGGAAAGGCAGGTATCAAAAAATACCCACACATTCTGATTCATTGGTATGCCATGCAGCCAAAAACTTGTAGAAGCTGTTAATGATACATGAATTATGTATGCTACAGCTCAATATAACATTTGGTGTGATTTAAACAGCATGAACTTTTAGTGAAAGTCATTTTGATTCTGTGATGTATTACACTTCCAAAACCCTTAGCAGGAGGTGGGAATTGAATGATGTTCTCTGAAAGCTTTTATTTGTTAAGCATACACAATGCAGCTGCAACTAGATCCTAAATAATGGCAAGGAGTGAAATGGAACACCGGATATAAAATTAGGCTGCTGCACAACTTGATTCTGAGGGTGTTAGTGGGAGAATGGAAAGCAGGAAATGGGAAGAAAAGAGACAGGAATCACCATTCTCCTTTTTCTCTGTAGCAGCTGCACTTCCAGCTACCCTAGCAATACTTCTCATTTCATCACTGATCACCTGAACATTTCCCTCTCTGCAACACCAACCAGCTGGCGCTCAGTCCCGTGGTCAGGCTGCCAGCTCAATAACAGAGCCAGGAATCACCAGATGAAAAAGCCATCCAGTGGCTTACAAGAAGTGAAAAAGGGATTTGCTTAAGTATGTAACTCATTTTTAGAAAGTTAAATGCAAGAAAGAAGGAAGATTAAAACACAGGGAATCTTTATTTTTATTTTCTCTTTAAGATGCCCAAGATTGTCTGGAAATAATTTAAATACTTCTGGACATGACAGCACCCATTTCTGATGCCCAAGGAAAGCTTTAAGCAACAACTCATTTCTCACTTAAGTATCTTCAGCAATCCTTCACAGGAAACTATTATTAAGATTTACAAAATGTGTCCATGGACAAAGATGCTTCTTTACAAGCTCTGTTACTGCAAAGTGTGGGTTTATTACTGTGGTATTATAAAAAAGCCTTTTCAGCACAATCCCCAAACAGGGACCCATTTTATTAACTTTAAATGTTTCAAAGTACAGGAGTTCCTCTCCTTATTGTAATATTTTGTAATTTCTTTTCAACAGCATTTAGCATTGACCAATCTGCTCTATAACGTATTAAAGAGAAGCTTGTCACTGATGTGGTAGCAGGTACAGGAACAGCCCAAACCATACTCTGAAAACCTTGTCTTAGAACTAGCAGGCAAGGCCAAAAACCAAGTTCTGCCCCTGTTCTATGAGTGGAAATACAAGCAGTCTCCCTCAACCTAATTTTATAAACTTGCAAACCGGCAGAGAAAGTAAGTGAGATCTCTGACATGCCACTCACTAGCTTTGACAAATAATCTACCTCACTGTACAAAAGCTTATATTTACTCATATAATAGGATTATTGTTTTAGGGTTGAGTTTGAACATACAGAGGGGTTTTTTGACTAAGTTAATCTCTTCTCTTGAAGTTGGAGACAGAAGCATAAACGTTATGATTTTCTTGCCAGATATTTTTAAACTGCCACAAAGCACAATGCCAAACACCATCAGTTACCTCTCACACCAGCCCCTAACAAGGGCAGCCTCTTTTAATCCTGAAAACAAGCTACAGTCAGACAACTGCTGCGGTTTTTGTGCGAGGGATAATGTTGCTTCAGCATAACCTCCTAGGAGCTGACCACTGAGTAGAATCTGATACAAATAACACCTACAATTATCTGTCTAGTAGAAACATAATTATAGTCCTGAAAGACAGAATGGCACAGAACCTTACTCAATAAAAGCAAGTGAAAAAATAATTCAGGTCTAAGCTCCCCAGGTCTAGAGATGTTTGGTTATGCCCTGTGGAAAGGACACTTCTCTAATGCCTTTGGTACACACTTCAGAAAATCTTCCAAGATTTTTTCCAGACACAGAAAGCATCAACTGAAGGATTAAAATGTGCATACAATTACTTGCTCTACACACATAAAGAATTATAGAGAAGGCTTATAAAATCAAATCAATATGCGCAGAAGTAGATGTCAAAGAGAATCAGAGTAGTTGGCTGTACTGTTCAAAGAAAAGAGAAATTCCTTGGAGTGTGCTTATTCCTACCACACTTGGTAAAGGTTTTGGGCTTTGTTTCGTGCAGTTGCTTGAGACATATTTGCAAGGTGTGTTCAGTGAAGGCATAAGGGCACCTGGTCTGGAGACACAATTATTTCCCATAGCAGAGTTTCTATTTCACCACAATCTAATCATCAGAAGATACAGCTTCTCTGATACAAAGCTCATACTGCTCTTGCCTGCTTACAGAAAGCAAGAAAAACAATTCCTTCCAGAAGAATTTTCAAGATTTCAAAAGCTTCTTGTGCTGTATCCCCTGTGACACTGTTTATGGACTCTGAATGGAGGAAGCTCCTTCTGTTTCAGTGATGAGTCACATTCTAAACTGAACTCATCCAAAGAGAATCAAATTTGTCATTGCTAGTATTTTTGTCCTCTCTAAGAGAGAAACAATTGAACTGCAGTCCTCAATCCATTACAGACTAGTACACTCTACTTGCTATTCTGAAAGAACATGCTGTTTAGGCTTTTGGCTTGTTAAATTAATAAATTTTTATTCTGACTATGGAGAAATGGGAAGTAATAAAAGATTCATAGGACACAAAGATGGCAGTAACACAATTGATTAGCAATGGCATTACACTCTTTGCCAGGGTGATTCACACAGTAGATGCACCACACACATAACTTGGAGTCTTCTTTTATTACAATTGAATCTTGTTCACATTGCCCAGACTTTTTCAAAAAGTCACTCAAGTTTGTATTAAAAACCCTGAATTGAGACAGATATATATCTCTAGATACATGTAATGACTTCAGCTTTTTCAGGTTAGCCCATAAAAATTAGCATGTTGAGTCAGAGACTCATCCTGAAAAACATTAGCTTTATACTTAATTTTGGAGATCCTGCAATAAAAGAAAATTAAGTGTGTGATTTTTGAAAGGTGTCCTTATAAAGAAAGCATTTTTTTCTTTCCTGAAGGCAGTGGAGCAGAGGGCAAAGACAGCTGGACAGAGCAAGAGGAGATGGTGGTAAGAGATGTGATCCATCTAGACTCTGCAAGATGCAAATTCCAAACCTGTATTTACAAAAGCAAAAGTCCAACACTATTACCCTAAAACCAGAGAGAAAATGTTCTTTACCCTGAAACTGCATGGATGGATGTACAGATTTCTGTGAATGTAGCTGCCAATACAGGGGAGTGCTCCAAACTTGTTGGTTGAATATTATTACCACAGAATTTGTCCAGGCAGCTGCAGTGGCAGTGCTGTGATTCACTCAGTTATGCAAGTCACTCCTGCCCAGTATGAGACCGAATTCAGAATTCCTTCTGTCCAAGTGTGGATCCTGTTAGTTCACTCCAGACTAGAATGGAGTCTGTCAAGGTATCCAACAGAGAGAAAAACTCACCAAAAAAATGAATAATGCCAATTATGGCAGCGTTACCCACTAGGCCTCATGAAAGGATGGATTTCTTCTTTGTTTTGCTAAGCCACAGTGTTCTGAACACAACACACTCAGTAACAGCACTTGAGATGCAGTAGAGGAAGGTGCCAAAATCATTAAAAATACAGACATCTCATCTGCAGCAGCATACAAATATAACTACTGCCATGGTAGGTTGTTAATGTGACAGCAGTCACAACTAGGCAAAAAAAGAGAAAATTATGTTATTGATTTTCTTTTCTCCGAATACAAACTTTTTTTGCAAAACCACTCACTTCAGAAAAAGAGAAGACACTTTCACTTACTTTTAAAAAAATAAGAATTGGAGTTTTGACATTTTTCCTCCTGCATTTTCTTTTTCTTTGTCTTACTGCAATACAAATTCTGGAGGAACTGTTTCCTTCCCATTCTCCTTCCTGTTCTCCTCCTTCTTTCTCAGCTTTCCATTTTCAAAGCTTTGCCAGCTTCAATAAGTTAGTGGCACAAGGCAGAATTTCATTTCTCTTTTGTCCCTAACTTTTCCAAAGCTGGAGAAGTTTTGCAATGTATGTAGGAGAACAGGAGGAAAAAAGCTTGTCAGAATCCTTTGGCTTGTGTTTTGAAATTCTGTTTGCTTCTTATTTATCTAAAACTGAAGTTGAGAAAGAGGTGTTAACTCAGAAATTCAAGTGTTGAGCTTTGGGTGGAGGAGAAACATGATGGAAGCAGCAGCGTGTTTGCTACAGTTCAAAGCCTGGGAGAAACCTCATCCAAAGATCAGGAAAAGGCATCCCTTCTTGCTCTCATCCCGTAACCAGAGGTACAAATGAATGTCACCAGTGTTGTTTCTGAGGGATGCTTGATGCATTGACAACAACCTGGAAGAGTTACTAGATGTGAGACAAGTGTCTGAAATTAGGGAAGACAGAAGTTGCTGGAAGACAGCCAAAGCTCTTCCTTCTACTGTTTTCTCTACAGTCAGTGGGGAAAGACACAATTTTTATAAGGGTGATTTCAACTCACCCAGACATCTATTTGTCTGTTTCAGGAGAGGATAAATCAGATTTTAAAGATGTCCCTTCTCTCACTGGAAATCAAAGCTAAACCCCTAAGTTTAGGTTGTTAAAGTTACCCATGGTAAATCCTACCCCGAGTGGCAAAATGAAGAGAACTCAATATGGCAGCTGTCTTCCTGCCCCTGACAGGTAAACAGTATTGCCTCCAGTATTGCCTCCTGGAAAAAAAAAGCAAAGGGAATGGAGTTTGCTTACAGCTCTGTTCTGCATTTCACTGCTGGCTGTTAATGGAAGGACAGTGCTTTCAGACAGTAGTTCCACTGGGAGATCATCTGTGGGGCAAGGATGGGGGATGTGCTTTTTCTTAGGCTTCAGAAAAAATGACTTCTAAAAAATGTATTGGAAATATAGAGACAGTCAGAAAAGTCTACTAAAAGCTTTGCTCTCCCTCTTTTCTCATAGCATTCCTTCCATGTTCTACTTCCCTACTTCATCCTTACAGCAGGCCAAAAACTGAAATAAACCCTGTAAGCCCTTAAATACATCTGCTTTTCTTTTTTTTTCTTTCTTTTTTTTTTTTTTTTTAAAGAAGAGTTATCAGAATTAAATCCACGATTTTCAGTGCTATAGAAAAAAAAACATTTTACTCTTTCTGTCACTCTGTTCTCAGCCAAAGCTCAGGCACAACCTGCATTTCACACCCAGGGGGTGTGGGCTGGCAGCAGCTCCCCAGCCTGGGAGCAACAGGAAAGCACACCCAAAGAGGCATTCACACAGGGGCACTTGTGCTGTCCAGGTGACCGGAACTGCCCTTAGACTGTTGACCCAAAGCTGCCAAACAGAACAGCAGGTCACGGGAAGAAGCAAGGATTGAAAGCTGGAGAAGCGAAGCTAGCAAGTCTAAAGGTGAAAACTGCTCTCATGCTGTGCCTGAGGCTGAATTACATGGAGAAAAAAGGCTACAAAGTGCCTGGAAAGTAAGAAAAATTTCCTCATCCAATTCTAATATGCTGTGTCTGTGCAACAACATCTCAAAGCTTCTCACACAAAGTGCTGTCCAGAAAAAACAGAACAAACCCAAAGCCCCACATGCTGTAATGCTGCAGTTAATCTGATGAAACCAAAAAACACTGCACCAAATAAAGGTCAGTGCATCAAGAAATGGAGTATAGGGGGACCCAAGCAGGTGTCTTGCTTGACAGAGGCTCCCCCAAAGCCAGGGTGGGATGAGCACCCCGTGTCCTGGAGCAGCAGCAAAGCTCACACCCAGCCAGGTCACACAGCTTTGTGTCACCCAGAGCTGCACAGTGACCTCCTGCTGAACCTTCCCTCCAGGCTTCAAGAGAATAGCACTTCCTACAGCATTTTAAGCTCTCCTCTAACAACCCATTTGGGAAATCCCAATCTTTTCCCACCCCCCTTTTTTTGTATTTACGTGGAAGGGCAGACAACATTATGGGAAAACTAAACACAAACCAGAGTATGATGCTGTGGGAAAGCATTGAGATTCTTCAACATAATGTCAAGGAATTTGATATGCCCCATGTGTTTGGAAAAAATGTTACAGATCTCTGAGAATAAAAGGTTTTGCCTTTGTGCTGACCAGGACCCCAGAAAGGTGCAAAGAACTCATGTACTGCTCTGGAGACAATGGTATTTCTTCCCGCTGAACTCCTGAGAAAAGCCAGATCAAACCTAGATCTCCCTCACCCAGGGTGATGCCATCAAGTGGCACAGCTCCAGCCCCAGTGAGAAGCCATCCACCTCCTCCCATTGCTCGGGTCGTGCTCCCCAGGAAGAGCCAACACACCTGTCCCAGGGTTCCCACGGACCGCAGGGGCTCCTCAGACCCTGCTGCAGGAGCTGCAGGAGCTGCCCAGAAAGAACAGATTTCTGCCTCTACAAATACCAGTGTGCAACTGTGGCCCCATGTCTTTTAGCAGATGGCCAATTTATAGCTCTCCCAAGTAAAGAAGCAGATATCCTTTTCCCAAAATATTGAGGAAGTGACAGGCTGAACAAAGGGTCTTTCATTTATTTTTTTCTTTAATACGAACACTTTTCTGTCCACAATTGCTGCACAGATGAAAAAGGAGGGAAAAGGAGGGGCATTATGGTATGTTGCAGCAACTAAATGCTACCAGTATCTTTCCTCCTGAGATATACATCCAAAGCGTGGTCAGGTTTTTTTGGAAAGCAAGAAAGCAACCTCCATTGGTAACAGCTAGCCATTCTGAATGTCAGAAATTCTGCAAACTGCCTTTATTCATATCAAAAGATGCCAACCTAGGGTTTGCTAGTGAGGAGGAAAAGAGAAAAACTCTAAAAAGCCATAAAAAGTTTTGTTTTCATCTAAACAGGCATAAGAAATCTAAGCCTCAGATGATGGATCTCGATTAATCTTGAAGCAAATGCTCAAGAAACACAGGGGCAAACGGCCTCTAGCAAAAGCTTGTTAGAAGCAGCAAGAGACTCTTCTCACTGCCCTCCTGCCCTCACGCCCCTCTGTCCTGCTCTGCAGCAGCTGCTGCTATTGTCCCCACAGCCTGCCAGCCCCACAGCTGAGGCTGTCCCCCACAGCCTCCCAGCAAGCTGCACAGCAGCCCCACGATGAGCACAAATGGCTTGCGGGGATGGGACCAGCCAATCTTCTCCTTTGCCCAAATTACATGGCTGGGGAACAACACTTTTAAGCGTTGACGCATAGAACCTTTCTGTGCTGCTCAACAGCATCCCTGAAACCACTCCTTGGGGTGAATACAGCACTTGCCTGCAAAAATAGCTGTTCTCAATAGTGTCTGTTCATGTGTAAGGGCTGCACTAGCTTCCTTCTTGCAGGCCACACCTTATTTATAGCTTCATTTTTATCTCCTGTTTAAAGTACGAACATAATACTAAAAAGGCTATGCAAAGTCAGTTCGCCAGAAAAAAAAAAAAAGGCCACATTGATAATAACTACCTTGTTCCTGAAATTAGGTATTTTGTATGGATTTGCAGCACATTTCAGCAGTAGCTGATGCTGGATTAGTTTTGCATTGCAGTAATTCTGAGTCACAGCAAGGATACACACAACATAGACAACTCTCAACTTGGATTCAGGAAACAAGATTTATATTCCAGTTTAGGGCCTTACATTTCAGGTTTTAATACCATGCCCTTTGAAAGTACAGACAGAGAACATTGCTTTGTAGAAACCTGACAACAAGATCTAACGATAAGGAACATTGTTCTGAGTTCAAGTTAATTATGTTAATTGGGAAATTTGGGAAAGAAATGTGGTTGCTACCAGAGGGAGAGGAAAAGTTAGGATTTATGGAACAGGTCCATACTACGTGGCAGGAGACTCAGCTGTGGGCCACAAGGGGTTAACTGCAGCTGGCAAGAGTGGGGAGCAATGAGAGAAAGGACTTTCTCATGGCTAAGGCAGCCCCTCCTGTCCCAGAGCACACAGATTATAATTGCTACTCTGAGTTCCTACGGATCAAGTGCAGAGTTTTAACCAGATTTCCCAGAGGAGCCACTCATCACATTGCTCATTTCTGGGCATTCTGAGAGCCCAGGGTCTGAAAGGCAGGAGCCTCAAGAGCTCACAGCTGCAGCTGGGTCACTGCACTGCAGGCTGTCAGCATCTGAGCTGCTCCATGATCTGGCTGCTGTGAGAAGCCAGGGCGGTGTCACATCAAATTAGGCAAGCAGAAATGAGCTGCCTTTTTTTTGACTCAATCTGAGTCTCAGCTCTTCATCTGGAGAGGGAGAATGCCCACCATCCTGTCACCTAATGGACACGCTGAGGATCAATTAGCATTCGTGAAACACTCATCTCAAAAAGATGAGAACCACAGAAAAGCCCATGAGGAAATCAATACTTCTCTAATCAGAACAAGGTGTGAATAGCATGCAATAAATAAAGCAGAGTAGGAGCCTTCTCAGAGAGGCTTAAATGAAGGAAGACAGGCTGTCCTCTGGATAGGGGCAGCATTTATAGGCAGAAGAGGCACCTAGATGGAGGCAGGAAGCACACGTCAGCTCTTGCAAGTATTGCCCTTTGCACCCTTGATAATGTTCATGTGTGGATGCGACATTTCCTACAGATCCTGTAAAGCAGATGGCTGAACTGACAGAGCCCTGTCTCAGCCCAGGCAGGGCCTCACTGAACAGCACCAGCACTGCTGTGCTTCTGTCAGGGCTTCGCTACTAATGCCAGACTCCAGAGAGCAAAACAGTCCAGCTGCTTAAGAGCAGCTGGCAAAGGCTTAGTTTAGAAGTAAGAAGAGGATGTGGTCAGTGAGAGGAGGGATCACAGCTTCTGAAGTAGTAGGAGCAGCCTTCAGGGGCACCTGCTCTGGAATCAGGACTTGCTTTGCAGCCAGAGGAAGTGGAGGAATGACAAACTAGGAAGCCACACGAGACTGATGCCATGGATGCAGGGCCTGTGACAGCACCAGCGTTCGCTGCTGTGCTCCCTGCTGAATGCAAAGCAGAACCACAGATGGGAGTTGGAAGTTCAAACCTGATGAAAGATATTTCCATAGAGAATTTGTTTTCAGTCCACGAGCTCGCTCAGAGGCAACTTGATCTACTTGTGCTGTGCTGGCAATAACTGCATTTTGAGAAGATTTATATGCTTCTAACATAAGTTTCATTGCAGAGCATTGGCCAGGAGTTGCAGCTCGAAGTCCAGGCTCCCAGAACCCACTCATTTTTCCAGGGTCAGAACATTATTCCAAGTCCACAACTATGAACAGACACAGTTCAGCCAGAGAGTATCGTGGCAGTAGTAACTTCCTTCTGCGAATGCATGCACTCCTCCAAGAGAGATGCTGAGGGTCTGCAGGCAATTTTTAAAATTTCTGATAATCTTAGAAAAGAAACAGACATGTAGGAATGGAGCAAAAGAGACACTCCCAGTTACCTCACAGCACAAGAATCCTCTTGTTACCGTTTCTGGTTTTCATTCAGGCTCAAAAACTGCATTTCATGTTTGCTCAAAACCAGAACAGTTGGCTAAAGCCAGATCACATGGTAATCATGTTAAACAAGCCTTGATTTGTTGTACCTTTGGGCTTAGTCTCTCCTGCATCCAAAGCCTAAAAATTTACCCTCCTCAAGCCCATGTGTCTTGTGTGTACATAAAAATCCATATGGAATTCACTAATTAAAAGCATATGCTACGTGGGCACGGACAAAGCTAATTATGACACAGAACACATTTCAAAGCATGAAGCTTGAGAACAACCATCATGGGGCCTGCTTTAAAAGGTTAGTACAGTAAACCAGGTTTTGAATATTTCTGGTACAGAACAGGATTAAAGTCTGTGCATCCCAGACAAAACCTACTGCAATTGAAAAAGCATATTCATGGTCAGAGCTCAACCCCTACCACACAGAGTATGTTGAGTGTGAGAGCAGAAACCCCAAAGTACTGAATTTTATCTGCTTCTTGGGCTCCCTGTGCGTGTCTGGGCATTTCACAGGAACGCTCTCACAGCATGAACAGAAAACATCTTCCCACGTGCTACAGGTAAAGGGGGAAGACAGTTACATCTGCAGGCAGATGAAGTACTTAATCTGCTACGATCAGCTGTGGTACACTTCAGAGGTCTGTGCCACTTTGAGGCTGTGTTCTTTCACTGCATTAAGAGCAGACCACTGCTCTGCACAAAACTAGCGGCCTCCAAGGGGTCCAAGGAGTAACCAACTTCTCAACCAACCCTGAGGAACACTCTGTCTCTTCAAAAGATGAATGGCTGCACAGCTGGTTCTTATACAAGCTGGTATTATCTTCACAGACGCTGATTTATGAAGAACAAAATAATTACATTTTGATTTAAACTCTGGAGTACTTCAGGTACTGCAATTGAAGGAAAGCATTTTGGGATGCTGCAGGGCTTGCACCATAGTATAGCTTTGTGTGTGTTTGAGAATCAATTACCATTAGTAGAACAACAAGTGCCAAGTGCTGTTCAAGTGTATTTAACTTGAAAGTTCTGTTGGGGATATTATAAAGGAACTCATCTTCAGAAGACAAACCCTGTAACTCCTGAATTACTTTCCAGTATTTCCAGTTTAGTGGCTTTCTGTTGTTGTGGGCTTTTGTGTGTTTTTTTGTTTGTTTATTAATTTGCTTTTAGAAGGGAAAAAACATGGAGCCTTGCCAAAAGAAAAAAGAAACAGAAACGAAACGATGACAATATAAAATATTAGACAATCAAATCTAACAATCTAATATTTTCAAAGAAACTTCACCAAATATGATGATGATTTTTCAAAATCAAAAGGATGAACTTCTTGCCCTCGAACATTTTAAAATTCTCTGATCTGTGGTTGTGTGCTGTTTCCACATCTACTCAGGCAGAGCCTTATTCGTAATTCTGGAAGGGCGCATTCTGGTAAAGGGTGGCTGTTGGTTGGACACTACACCAGAGCTTGCAGGACCTGGATTCACCTCTCCAGTCTGCTAAAACTCCTGGAAAATGAGTTTTTGAATTCCATTTTAGACTACACATTTGACGAAAAGAAAGCAATATGTTTCTGGCTTAAGTGATCTCATGTGAAATGCAGCAGCTTCAGCAAAAATGCAGTAAGAGCTCTAGTGGTTTCCCAGTCTGTGCAGCTTCATCTGAGGTTTCCTGATATCACAAGTAATAAGCCATGTTTTATAAAACTAAGCTCCACTTAACATTTGAAAGTTAAGCCAGATTCGTTTTGAAGCCTGGATAAACAATTCTGACCAAGTCACATCACGATCAAAGCCAGATCAATCTGTGGACTGTGACAGCATGAGACCAGTCTGTACCAGAACGGAAGTTCTTCTGATACAATTCAATTACTTTGTGCTGCTCTGGTAACTTAAAATCAGTCCAAAATAAAGCAGGTGTGGCCAAAATTAAAAGCAGCACTTCTGAGACCCTAATTCCAACTCACCTGTGTTCTTTAGAAGTAACTCCATGTGTCACCAGTTAGAGGTTCACAAACGCAGTGCTGGATGCAAAAGCCATTCTGCTTGAGGCTAAGTGAGATGTGCAGTGCCAACAAACACTACAAAGGCGGGAGTCACTGACGTGGCATTTCTTACTGCACAGCAGGGACCAAACTCTCCTTCCACTCATGACAGTATAAAGGCAAGGAGTGCTGTTTCTGGGATTTGTTTGTACTACACTGCTCAGAGAAAAGGGCAGGGTATCTGGAGCAATTCTATTCTCTGATTTTCTCTTTCCTACAACTACCACATGTTTATGCATCATGACAATGACAGTCCTGCTACTTGCTATTTCACTGTCATCTCAGGAGACCAGAGTGGTTTCAGGAAGTGAAACTTAATCAGTCAACTTGATCCTCCCCCCATTTTAAATTTAATTTAAAAATATTTCCTTAGGCACCCTGCATCTTTGTTTTAACCAAAAATGTGTATTCCTCCCTTGGTTCTTACCTGTTTTGGTTTTGGCTGGGATAAGAGCTAATTTTCTTCCTAGTACCGTGCTGTATTTTGGATTTATTATGAGGTTAATGTTGATGAGACACTGATAAGATGCTTTTGGTTGTTGCTAAGTTGAGCTTAACCTGAGTCAAGGATTTCTGAGTCTCCCATGCTCTGCCAGTGAGGAAGTGCAGAGGGAGCTGGGAGGCAGCATGACCAGGACACCTGACCTGAGCTGGCCAAAGGGGTATTCTATGCCACATACCCAGTATATAAACTGGGAGGAGCTGGCCAGGAGGCATCAGTCACTGCTCAGGGACGGGCTGGGCACTGGCCAGCAGGTGGTGAGCAACTGTGTTTGGCATCACTTGCCTTACTTAGGTTTTATTCCTCTCTCTCTTTGTTGTCTCCCTTTTCATTACTATTATTATTATTATTATTATTATTATTATTATTATTATTATTATTATTATCATACTAGTTTATTTTTATTATTAAACTGTTCTTATCTCAGCCCCTGGGGCTTTCCTTTATTTTTTTCAGATTCTCCTCCCCATCCCACTGTAAAGCACGACATAACCTTTATTTCCGTTCATGTCAGCTCTGCAGGAGAGAGAAAGCAAGGGAACATCTGTGAAAGTACCTTCTTGCTGCTGCTACAACTAGTGCAAATTCCTCCCTTCTTGCCACTCCACTAAGTGCCCAGCTGGCTCTCCTTCTCAGAGAGCAGTTCACAAGCTGTTTGACAGGGAGGTCAGAACGTGCAAGTCTGAATTTATGCAGTTCCTGTCCTGAAGGAAATTAAGGATTCCAAACTTGGAGAAATCCTGCTTACCTCAAGGTGCTGTTCTGACAGCACAAAAAACATGCCCTAGGTGATATCCACTGCTTCAAATTGCCTCTAAAAGTTATAGGCATCTAAAAATAGTCAACCATCTAATCCTTGTGATGTTAACAATCCCCATCAGAAAACAGTTCCTCAGCAATAGCTGTGCTCTAATGGTTTTTCCCTGCCTCCCACCTCTGGTCTGCCTGACACAGGAGTGAGCCAGCTCTCCCCTTCATCTTGTCGTTAATACAAGTGTTGAAATTAATGCTCAACTGTCCTTTGTGCTTACAGGTAATACTGGGTTACAAAATCAGCTGCTGGAGATCTAATTCCCTTTGTCACTTCTGCCAAATGAGAAAGCAATCAGTCTCTGGGCTTCTTAGATGCCATTTGTCCTCCATGTCAAAACAACTGTCCTAAAGCAGAGAACAACCATGGAGATGTAACTAAGAACCCCTTCCACATTCAGTAACAGGACAGGTTCTATGCCACAGTTCTACTCAGAGCTCCAGAGGCAGCTCTTAAGCCTTTATTTTTCCATTGTCTGGGTGCAAA
Organism: Oreocharis arfaki; assembly: GCA_013398015.1. NCBI lineage: Eukaryota > Metazoa > Chordata > Aves > Passeriformes > Paramythiidae > Oreocharis > Oreocharis arfaki. The sequence goes on along the minus strand of VZRR01010730.1, from coordinate 243,705 downwards.
AGAAGAGATTCTCACACGAAACAATTTAGAAATTCAAACTTATTTCAACATCGAGTCATCCTTCCCCAGAAAGGACCTGCTGTGGGACATGGGACTACAGAATGTGGGAGAATAAGTTTATGGCACTCCAACATAAACTATTCCACCATTTAATACCCAGGTAGTGGTTTGACTGGAGCAACCTGCAGGTCTATTCTCTGCCTAGAATCACCTGCCCTGCAGCAAGCATCCATTACAAGTGCTGGGAATATCTTATGCTGGGTTGTACCTGAAGCTGTAAGATGAAGTACTCTATTCTGCTTGTATTGTACCTTCTCTTTGCAGCACTATATCTCATTGCAAATTCCCTGAAAATCTATTCCAGTGTGATATTCTCGGGGCCCTTTATGTCACTACAATGTTAGCCGCAAATGAAGCCATTCTTTTCTTCTCCTCCCTGTCCCCAGCCACTCCAATCCCAGGAGGAACAGTCTTCACACTGCTTGTCTGTGAGCTTCAACAAAAAATAATTCACTGTATGAATTATAATTCCTTGAAGCTTGGAGTGAATCCTAAGGGCAAAGTCTATCACCAGTAAATGACACATCAGAAAACCTGTCCCAAAAGGATTAAAAACTATCCTACAATTTTAATCACACCTACGTATAAAAGTTACTTTTTAATTTCCTTTTTCTGCATAGCTGATCTTCGCGTTTTATTTTCATTGCTAAGGAAGCTTCCAGTGTTTCATTTGCAAAGCTGACATCCACTGCATGTCAAATTGACTGCTGTCTGCTTTTTAGAATACACATGATTATACTTGTATTCCAGGATTTTCTTACTCTTTTATCAGCCCCGTCTAATAATATTCTCTCCATACCTGTTCTTGCACTTACCACACCAACTAAGCATAATTCCTGAATTATTGATGAATCACTTTCTATTATGAACACATATGAAACAGTGGTCTAGAAATTATCAGGACACTGTAAATTAGTACTTTATACCAAATACCCAAGATGTCTCGAGAGCAAAGTTACTGCATTAGACAATTAACACTTGTGAGAGAGCTTAACACAAAAATCCACTGTATACAACCTACCCCAGCAACAAGCAGCACATTTGTAACACACAAATTTGTACTTAATGTCTTTAGTACAGTATCTAGACTTTGTGTAGAAGCTTTCAGTTAGGTCTACAAGGGAGCTCCAACATTTTCCCTCTCCTCATCACCTGAAAAATACGTTCCAAGAAAAGAGATAAGTTTAATATTTCTGTCAAAACAGAGGTCATATTCAGATTCTGCAAAATCTGCACTCCAGAGGTGAGAATAAGACACCAGAAGAACCAACATCATCCACCACCGATGTAGATTAACGTTTGATATTACACTTCTTTTGGTCTCCTGGGCATTGAGAAAAATGTGCATAATTCTTTGGTCTATAAAATTGCTGAGAGACTAATTGAGCAGGTTTGCCTAAAAACAAAAGGCCATCTATGATAAATTTGAAAGTAGCAGCCCACTCTTGGAGTATCTACTTTTACGTTAGTGTAAAAATACACAGGTATAATGGATCACTGAGAAGCAGAAATTTCCTAATCATTAATGAGACATTTAACTACCTGAAAAAAAAAAAAATCCCCGTAGCCTAAACTGTTCTATAAGTGGATTTTCTTTTCCAAATTCTTTCACCAATGAAATCCAGTTAACCAGATATCTTTGACTGAAATTTTAAAAACTCCCAGAGAAACAGAACATGATCACTCCATTCTCCCTCCACAAGACCCCCTCACCTCGCAACAATTAAACAAACAGAGAAGTGCCAAAGGCATAAACAGGGGCAAGAACTGAGTATGAAGCTAAAAGACAACAGAAACAGGTAAATTCTAATAGCGTTGGGATGAAAGTATTGTCTCTCCAAAGAGTATCATCACACACCTACCTAACCTCCACAGAGCACAGGCTTAAGAGCAGCAGCCAAGCACGAGCTGTTGGTACAAGTATTTTGTTCACGAGACCTTCCTTAAAATAAAATTCTCCCTTTTAAATGAAATGAGCAACAATAGCACAACAGTCAAAAGTACTTCTAACAGAAGAATAAACCAGCATCAGAACCTTAGGATGAACTTTCCATAAGCAGACCTAGACCCAGATTCGATGGACTGGGCTGTGAATATGATACCTGAACCATGGTGGGGTAAAAGAAAACCCTTTTCAGCTATCAAATTATCTTGACCCATTTGTTTCTGCAGACAGGATAGAAGCAACGAACTTTTAGAGTCCTCTGGAAATAACTGGTATTTTTTTTTTTTTGCATCTTTATTAGACGTTTTAAAAAACAGTCAAGAAATGTAAGACTAAGGGAGAGAGCCAATAAATGTAAAGGGAATCCAGTTTGAAGAGAGGGTAAGTTGTGCTATAAGGAAGGGTCTGCAGTTTGACTGGAAACATGCACATGTTGGCAGAGAATTTGCTCCACTGGAGATATGTGACAGAGGGGCTTCCATACTCACAAAACGTTTAGTGTGATTACAGCTCAAGCAGACCTGAATTGAGCTTCACAGAAAACAGGCAGGCGAAGGTGCTTTTTAAGATGCCAAAAATGAACTGACATCACAGGTCTGAATAACAGTCTATATGTGACTCAATTTTTATCAGACACAGCTTTAAAAGTGCAAGGAGAAAAACAGGGATTTTCTACCAAGCCTCTACAGCAAAATTTAAAAAAACCCAACCAAACAAACAACCAAAAAACCCAAATAAAACCGCCACTGAATTGTTTCATAGTGGTCCCAGCAGCAATTCTAACCAAGCCCCTGGCAGCAGGGAATCCTGGCAGCTCTCAGGGCAGCTGTTTCTCATTCTGATACAGGGTCTGGAGTGTAAGGTCAGGCTGACGGACAGAGAGCATCAGAGACCCAAATCTGCAATTTGTACCTTCATAATAACACTTGTATACACATCATTTGTATGTATAAGGGCAGATTTGCAGCACACAGCTGCATCTAAACATTTTGCTTTTAGTCAGAGTGTTTTTCAGAAATAAGGATGAGTAATGCTCAAGATGAGATGCTGGCATTTCAACAAAATATTGATTACCTATCACAGTGTTATTTCCAACTAATGAGAAGGTCAATTCCGTTGCAGGAAAGAAGATTTGGAGGCCTGTTTTGCCTCTGAATAATACACGGTGCATGATGACAGACCAACACATTTGTGGTATTAGTAATCACAGAAGGGCAAATGTCAAAGTTAAAAATGACATTATTATAATAATAATTATGTTTGGTCTTGTTTTTGAATATAGGAATGTTAGAAATCTAAAATCTACCCTAGTGTCTTGTGAAAGGAAGATATTCCTAATATTTGCCTTACGGCATTAAAAATGAGTGTTTATTTCTCTCCTGGTTACATTAACCTCTAAAGTCCTTTAGCAGTCTCAAGGATAGTAATTTTTACAAACAAAATAACGAGCAATATTTATTTCTTAGGATAAGGAATGCACTGCTCACACAGCATTCATTGGAGACATAAGCCCTCAGTGCATGAGCATTAAAAATCCCGAGTTCATCCAAATCCCTGAGTGCTCCCAGCAGCTACAGGTAATGGGGGAATACCTGCAATTATCCACCAGCACACTCAGCCTCAGACTTCTGGACAAATACGAACAAGATCCACTCAGGCTTTTATCCAGCTGGAAACCACCAGTACTGAAGTCCAGCTACAACCTTTTAATTAGCTCAGACTCATCTTTGATTCACCAGACACAGACCCCAATTTAAGGTTCATTTCCTGATGATTCACTGGACAAGCAGATTTTCATTCAGCTAGGAAAAAAAGAGTTCACAGCATTTATATCTTTAATAATTCCAATTTAAGTGTTTCTGGTTCATGGGATGGAAAACAGGTGTGGAACCTGTGTGGTTCTATTTCAAAGAAGCTCAGTAGCTAAAAAATCAGAGGACACTTCAAGTCAGAAGTCACGTGGGTCAAGTACCCAGCCACACAGCTTCCACTGTGCCCTAATTTTCCCTGCAGGAGAAGAAACAGAGACACAGCGGAGCAGCTTTACCACAGGGTCTAAAACACACACTGTGAGCTTGCACTAATGGAGAATGTGAGAAAAACTGACTCCCAGGGAGCTGCCCCACACGTCCTAGGCACGGGCCAAAGGTATTAACTCTCAGGCAAACAGATAAAGCAGGAGAACCCCGCACCCAGCAAAACCTGAGCCTGTGCTGGCTGGGCCCGAGCCCTTGGCTGTCCTGTACGTGCCGTGTGAAGCGCTCACAGGGTGACCTGTGCAGTGACCACAGCTTTGACAGAGCACTGAGCAGTACAGCTGCTGCTAGCAGGCAGGTCAAAGCATCTTACACTGTGTATCTGAGCCCAGAATAGCTTTTATCTTTCAAAACTCACTTTTGGCCACAATCTGTAAAGCTAGATGTGAACAGCCCAATAGCCCTGCTGTGGCCAGCACTGGAAGAGACCTGACATGCAAGACAGCTTGCAGAACCTCTGTTTCATCACCACTTACAAACAGAACAAAGCAATAGGAATTATTTTAGTTTATAAGGGTGCTATTATGAGCATAACTTTGGTAGAAACAGTACCTGTAAAATATTCTGTGGACATGTCTACTTTTATGTACATGCATATGCATACCTCCCTTCTGCGCTCCTGAGATGCTCAACCTGGCTTTTCTGTAATTACCAAGGATTTTGGCTAATTGCAGAACAGTTCTGCAATATGAAGTACTATCTCTGTAATTCTTCTTGGCTAAACTTTCTCCTATGACACTGCACTGGTAGAGGCACACGGATGATGAAGCCATCCTGACTGCCAGGGTAGATGCAGTCCTGTGTGTATCTAACCACACCCACAAATGGGAGCTCTCTTACTTTACCCTTTTCTGTTTTCTCACACAGTGCACTTATGACAGGCATAAAAACTGCAGGAGGAAGTTCAGATGCTGAGAAGTTGAAGAAAAGCCAGGAATAAAAACTTTTCAAGAGACTGCAGCTCTCCAGCCCTGCAACAGCTCAGGGGCCAAACAGGAGCTGGACTTTTCACCCAAGCCCATGGTAGCAGTTCAAAATCACACTTTTACAACTGAGGTATCTGGGTGGACTTTCACATAAATGATACTTTGCTCTCTAGCCAATTGGCAGTCAGGTATCAGGAGGAAAGGGTTTTGTCTGGCCAAACCCTAAGGCACAATATTGTCCTGATGTATAAAGAGCACAGTTATCCCAACGGGAAGCAGTTTTACTACTTGAAATGTTTCAAGAGTCAATCTCAATCAGTCAGCTGAGAAGTTGACAATTACCAGAGAATAACCAAGTACATCAATCACCTGCATTTGAGGGTCTTCCTCACCATTTCATCCTAAAAATGGCAAACTGAACAAAATATTCTTGAAAAATCCTATTAAACCTGTGACACTTTCGTGCAAACTGGGATCATCATATGCACAAATGCAAGATAAATCTCTACAAGCATTTGTGAGAAATTGAACACAGAGAACGGAGCTAAGCACAACCACAGAGATGATTCTCATCCACGTTGGATGGATTTCCAAAAGCAGCACTGGACAGAGGTGTAAAGCAGGTGTCCATATTCACTACGTTTTCCTCACCTGGACCCCAGCTCTGCAGAACTGTAGGGACATGATATCACAGCTTGCATCCCTCCAGAGGAGCGTCACAGTGAAATAATTCTGTGCACACTTTTTTAAGTACGTGGTTGCCTTTTTTACATAGTGCTTCCTCTGCATATTTTAAGCAAGATTAAGGGTTTTTTCTTTGCATTCTGTATTGCTATTTATTGGATTTAATCTGCTGTTCTGTTGCTCTAACAGGTAACATCCTGATAATTTTTTTTTTAAGTCTCCCGACCACCGAAGCATCTTCAAGATACAGAAGGAATTTATTCTGCTTGGGAAGCAAAGGTTAAGAGACTCCCCATTGATCAGAAAGTTCCTTATACAAATCACTAAAGGATCACCTCATTCAGCACAGCTCTGTTAGTGGCAACACTCTGAGCACCTTTCCAAAGACTAGAAAGGCTGAAAGTCTTGGAAAATTAGCCAAGGCTGATGAGCAGAGCTCTCTTAAAGAAAAGAAACCGTATGAATAGCTGCTACACAGCTGTGGCACCTCTACTTGAGAATAATTATGTGGGAAATCACTTCCTTTCTACTAACTCCTCATGACAATCCAATGTACTGAATGATTCTGAACCCCCTTGAAAATCCCTTACAGGGTCTCAGGTGGGTAAATGGTTCAACACAGAACATTACATTTTCTAATAATAAAGTATCACTCTTCATTTAAAGATAATCTTGATAAATTATTTTCTTTTGTTGCACTCAAAACTCAAGGCCTAATTCTGGAAGATCTAAGGCTATATTAAATAATTAGTACCGAACACTGACATGGTACAGTAAATCCTCTGGTAGGTCTTAGAAATAAACTTTCACCAATAAGGTATTTCGTGGCTTTTTTTTTAAAACCAGTTGGTTTTAAAAATCCCCACCACATGTCTTGCCAAATGATAAATGAACAGCTATGAAGGGAGGAAAGACTGACAGCTAAAACAAGTGGCACTTGTGGGAAATTACCTGACTGGATACTTGTTTTGATTAGCCCCATCAATAAGGCCCTCTGAAAACTTAAAAACATCCCTGAAAAAGGATTAAAATCTGAATTTCTTATAGAAGACAGGCCTGCAACTGTGTGTAAGTGACAGACACACAGAAATGTTCTCCATCAGGAATTCCAGAGCATGGGGCTCTTGGGCATAGAAAGAGAACACGAAACGTATACCTGTCATCATATTTTTCAGATACCTTAATATAAAAAAGCCTTAAATAACCTCTGTTGTGAAATTAGAAGGAAGTTATTCTCTATTTTCTGACAGAAAATTCTCTACTTTTGAAGGCATTCTGGAAAATGACTACAACTTGACAGTAGAAACCTTCCTTTGAAGCTGTATGCTCCTTCCCATGGATGTAAAATCTCTACTGCTCTTCACACAATTTTAACCAGGAAAAAATGGTGTGATCTTTCCATGCAAATGAATATTTGAATTTATTTCACTTAGGCCTTTCCAGAGGTACAGACAAGTTGCATTGTTCAATTCTGTACCTAAAAACATCAGACATTTTCACTTGTCAAAATTTTTTCTAAACAACTTCAAAACCTGAGAGGTGTTGGCTCATTTTAATTTAGCCCCTAAGCTAAAAGACAGAAGAAAAAATATCCTAGAAAGTATTAAGCTTCAAAATGCCAGCAATTTAAAATTATTTTATCTTATCTTCCCAAATTATAATTTAAATTACAACACTGTATTTCTAAATGCTAGTCAAATTTTAAAACAATTCTTTCTGAGCAGAAAGTCCCTTTGGTATGCAAAGGGTTGTAGAGAGAGCTGGCTAAGCTGAGCACTTTTGCTACAGAACTCACAGGGTTTTGGGTTGTATTTCCCCCTGTTTGCCTGGTGTTCCAGGCTAGGTGGAACCATGGAATTGCAGTGCCCCTCTGCAGCCCAGGAGAGAGGCTGCAGCCACAGCTTCTGGCAGCGGAACAGCTCCACGCTGCTCCCTCACGTCCTGTCACTGCCGTACAGATAACAACCACTGCCTTTGCCTTTTCTACCAAAACCCAAATGCCCATCACACACCAGATGGTGTCTCCCAGTCCCATCCTCCACCTTCCCTTGGCTCCATTTGACCCGTGCTTTTCTGGACTCACAGGACTGCAGTGATGCTGTGGATGCCATAGTGACAGAATCCCACACGGACAAAGCACTAACACATAATGAGTTGTGTCAGTAAGCCCTGTCCCTTGGAGGGATTTGCAGCAAAGAATCAACATTATTGCAACTATTCTAGACTTAGGGAAGACCTGAGACATGAAAATTATGTTGATATCTACAGGGATTTGGGCATCAGTAATGTTGCACTCGGTACAATAAAATCGATCCACAAATATATTCACAAACCACAATTCAAAACAGCCAGCACTGGGCTCCACCTACACAGAATATTCTCATTAATATTTTTTAATTCAACAGCAAATATTTAAACATAGATGTAAATAAACTTAGCTGACTCAGTATGCAGTGGGCTCTTATTTTCAAAACACCTGGAAAACTAAATTGTGCTCCTCACACAGAGGCTGAGAAATTTTGGGAAAAATCTGTCCCACTTCTAATACCACATTCACAGCAAGCTCCCTAACATTTCAAAATGAATAATTTCCAAAGCAACTTGAGGGTCAGCATACTAGGTGGGAGGTTTAGTTAACTGTGAGATCCTGGGATGAAAAACATATGAAGCAAGTTTATTGTAAGTGGCCTGTCATGTTTTTGAAGTATATTCAGACCACTGTCCCTTGCACTTGAGAAATGAAATTATTAAAAAGTATATATAATTTTAATAGTTGTCAGTTCACTCACAATATCAAGCACATTTTCAAATCTGTTAATGATTATTTAGTTGGCATGAATAATTGTCATTAAGCACAGAGAATTGAAAAACAGAGATAAATGTTGTTTACCAAAACTGTTTTCCATGACATCATCTGTACTGCTTGACAGTGAAGAAAAAACATCTATTTATCCCCATGACCAATTCTTTGCTAGTCTTAAACAATTGCAGACAACATTTTGCCTTTATCTTTTAATTCGAGTCAAAGCATTTAATGGTTATTTTGAAGGGCACATGATGACTCACCTGATATTTGACATAATAAAATAGTGTTTCTGAAACTCTCACCCGAATTTCACCACCTCTGGCTGACAGCAGCGATCCACAGCAAGGAGGAACAGCCGGAAATGCTCAGTTCTGGCCTCTCACCATCCCATTCACACTCCATGCCCACATTCTCTCCCTGATGTGCTCCAGGCCATAGTGAACCTCTCCATAATGGCACCAAAAAATGCCATTTCAAGGGATTACAATTCACATAAGGGAACTGTGCTCCAAACCTACAGACAGGGTTTTGTACACAAGTCTGAAAGCAAAGGACACAGCTGAGCCAGAGGTTTCAGCTATTTTAGCACAAAACTGCTTTTCCCTGTAGCTGGGCTAAGGAAATAAGAGCGAGCACACACAGGGAAGGTGTTTGCTACAGGGAGCTTCTGAAACCTAAATCAAATGAGGTGGAGGCTGGGATCCGTTGCAAAAGTAGTCTACACATTTTTGCTTAGATTTCTCCTAGTAGCTTTATGTGAAGTGTGGCCAGTACTTTTAGTAGCCACTAATCCCTGATACCTATGACAAAAACACAAACCACATCTTTGCAGGCATGGGGGGAGGCAGGGCACACAAAACTGACGAACACATTTTCAACAGCTTTTTATGATGGATCAGAAAGGCAGCTTGCCAAAAAGTGCACATACCACACAGCACAAGTACCTATTTAGGGTATTTAAAATACCATCTGCCTTCAAATAAACTGGATTTAAGCAAAGCTGTGCAGCGCAGGATGTCTGTTCCAGGAAAAACTTATTTTAAAGCCAGCAATTACCAGACCAGATGAGATCAAAGGTCAGCTGTGCTTCTACACGATCTAGAAGCAAAGGCAGCTTTCAAAAGGCAGGGACTGGGGATGGGTCAATCTAGCAATACAGCAGGATATCAAGACAAATTATTTTCTTTCTCTCAAGCAATACAAGTAACAGTCCATGGGTTTAATTAATTGATACTCGAGATTCTCAAGTTTGAATGTTCAGCTTATCTGAGAGCATAGCTATAACTAGAGCTTTATCAATTTACATCAGGCAAAAGATGCATCTTTCTCTAATGAGCCCAGGAAAATGTAGCTACAACCTTTTTAATCGCCAGAACAAACTCTTTGGGACTCTGCTAGTAAACTGCTAATAAGAAATGATCACTTTTAATACATGACTAACCACTTCCATTCCAACCCAACCTTTTGCAGCACTGCACTTCAGCATCCTGTATTCAGGAAGAGGCCTGGGTGGTGCCTGACCAGGCAATTGAGACTGAAAAATTAGGCTGCAAAGTCACAAAGACATAAAGAGTGGAAGTGGGTGACTCCAAACTGTTCTGCTCTGCTTCCCCTATGAGAAGCCCTCTGTAAGCTTGCAGTTTGCTCTCCTTCTTAAGTCATTCCCCTCATGCTTGTTTAATCAGTTCTTCTTCACACTTGTAAACGTTGTCCACGATTCCTTACAAATGAAGAATACACACTTGCATATAATTAAGATCTAATCACTCAAAGACATAAACCAGAAATTAATTTCACTGGCATACACATTTCAATAGCAACAGGCAGCTTCAGGGAAGCTCTGGGATCTGCTGTATTGATCTGTATGCAAACATGGTCACAAAGGCTTGGCATCTAGAAAAGCAGAGCAGATGGGAAACACATCCAGATTAAGTGATTTCAAGGAACACTGGCATGGAGCTAAGAACTAAGCACAGATCTTGCAAATCCCAAGTGCACATCTTTTCCAGAAGATCATTTATTCTCTGTCAACAGAAACTTCTGTGCGAACCAAACCCAAAAAATGGAAGGCAGATATCAGCCGGTAACTCAGGTCCTGGACGACAAAAACAAGGTCTGATTTTATTTCTTAAAATAAAATATTAACTACACAGGTTATTTAAGGCTAAACCAAACTCTTAAAAGAACTAGTAAAGCAATTACTGGGTTATAGGAATAGCCCATTAAGTAACTCTACTGCAAAAACTATGGTTGAACAATTTCTCACAATTTCTCTCTGGAACATTTTTCTTCCCTGAGTTGATGTTCCACCAAAAATTCCTGAAGTTTTGGAAAGTTTAGTATCTCAGCTGAAATTCAAGCTTCCACAGTATCCTCCTTATAAAATCCACTTCTGTCTGTATTTGCACCCAGATTACAGGTAACCTTACTCAGTAACCTCAGGCCACCTAGATATGCCACCTGATCCTGTGGTAAAAAACATCAGGGTGCTACAGGTCAACCCTTTGCTGGTCTTATCTCCTGCTCATCTCCCGCATAAGGTGAGATGAACAGATATATGTTGATTAAAAGAACTTGATCCTGAGACTACTTAACAGGTATTTTTCATTTCTAACATCTTGTTCATCTGCTGCAGAGACTGGTTCTGCCACTCTCACTCCTACTGATTTTTTTTCTGTAGGACAGTCCCATCTATTTCAATGAGACTGTTTGCAGAATAAAAGATTACTCGCTGAGAAGAAGCCCAAAACATATCTGAACACATAATGGTTCTTGTATCTGTCAAAACATTTTTCAACAATTCCTTCCTGTAAGCTTTGGGAGCAGTGTTCACCCAAGGCATGTTAACCACCAGGTAACAAATCATTCCCTGCTATTCATTACTAGACAAGTCTACTTCCAGCAACAGAAGCACAGTGCCACAGAACAGTGGGCCATTAGAGAATAAGGCCAGCTCTTTGAACATTCTAGATTTGACTAATTCTTCCACTGAAATCTCTCTTAAAGACGCCTTTTCTATTAATGCGTTTTAACTATTAAAAAAAAAAAGAAACTAATACAAGGAAAAATCCATGGATTAACGTTAAGCCCTTTTTTTCTGCTATTATGATTAAATCTTCCTTTTCCTCCTTTTTTTTGCAGGCAGTCTTGCAATTTTTTTGGCTGTGCAGTCCTGTTACAGAGCTTCTTTAATTCTCCTTGTGGCACAGAGCAACACACACACGCCAGGCAGTAATGGCACACTGGGGGGAAACAACTGTCTCCTTCATGCACACTCTGATGTATGTTTGTACACATTTTATTGATGGCATCAACGTTCTGTGCACTTAACCACTGTCTGTGCGAAGGTGGAATAGGGAAAGCAGCAGGACACATGGAGTTTTAAGATGAATTACACATATGCAGTAGCTTAAGTACTGCCCTCCCTTAAGATACTCACTTTCAGCTTGGAGTGACAAGAATATGTTGAACAATTGGTGTGGTTTCATAGCAGAACCCAAATGATTTTACAATGTACATCTACAGGCCCATAAAGTCTTCCTGAAGTTTTTACAATGTTTATATGAATATTTAACATTCAGCAATGGAACACTGTTTTACAACTTTCCTACTTGACTTAGTGCTTGCTGTTTTATTTTGGCTACTATATTGCTGGTAGTTTTTATTTGCATAAAGTTGCTTCACTAAAGAAATAAAGATATATTTCAACTGAAACAGCCTGGAGTAGGAATAATTTTTCTCTTTCTTCTGCCTTGTTTCCTTAAAAAAAATAAGCTTGAACTGCTTGAAAACAGAAGCAAAGAAAGACAGATTCCTGGTAAGAAACAAGCCTTTTAAGAAGCACTTTAGGTAAATATACTTCAGGGCCACCTTTCATATTGAAAGTTAAAGTAATTATCATGTAATGAATACATACAATATAATGAATTATTAGGTATCTAAACTTTCTTAAACTTTACTGACAATCTTCTACAACTTGGTTGCTAATAATTATCTGTGCAACACCATCCTTATCTGCTGCATCCAGATACCTCTTTACTACCCTCAAGAATAAGGCAGCTATCAGACTTGCATCTTCCTGAAGGGGCAGGATGTGGACACAACTGATAAGTTCCAGTGCTTATGACTTGGACTGAAGTAAGCCCTCTATTAATAAGAGAAATTAAATCCTTCATAAATTTAAGACTAACTGTTTGTAGTTTGGGAGTTTTTTTAACGTTTCTCCACATTTATCTATTTTACTGCGCTCACCTTGACCCACTATTTCCAGTAGCATGGAAACCAAGCTTAAATTCACATTTATGGCACATGCTGCATAACCCCAACATGGGAGATTTTACATCTCCAAATAAAAAGAAATCCCCAAATCTACAGTTTTGGTAACAACTACATGCAATGGCAAACATGCTCTGGCAAGAGGAGTCTAAACTATTATCCCTCTAGCATTGCTGCAAGCAGGAATAACATTAAATGATCCTAGGTAATTTCTACACAGCACCCATGGCTCGGTCACAGGAACAGGAACAGGTTAAGGAGAAGGAAGCCAACCCTCTACCTTCCTCTCCTCCTCCCCTGCTCTCAGTACAACATCTATGTCTGAGGATTGATAGTTCCTCTGGAGTCAACAACTGACCTAAAGATGTGAACAATTTGCTTTAATACTCTTCTTGTAGAGGATTTTCCCAAGTCTAAGAATGTTCATTGAAACACAAGCTGGAAAGAGCCACCCCCCTTGATTCATTTATACATTTCATTGCAACCTTTGGACCCAAATCCTGTCCCTTTCTCTCAGGTGATTGAGCTTTCCCTCGTGTCACCTGGGTCATGGTGCCCCTTTCAAAAACTAATCTCATATTTTGAGAGAATTTCTTTTCCATGATCAGTGCTGAGTTCTTGGAGGGGCTGGCAGTTAAGAAATACCATCCTCTCTATATTACCTTTTCTTACCAATAATTTGAAACATCTGATTCTTCCCAACGTCAAATATGCACCACAGAGAGAAGCATAAGGCAGAAATACGGGAAGTAGAAACCTACTATGCAACAATACTATCAAGAACGTATTTAAACCCACACATAACTGCATCTTGTTGGTATAACACAAACTCACTTTTTCTCCTGTTATTTCATCATTTGCCTCAGATTGGACAGGATCTTTCTGACAGAAGCAATGAGGTGTTCTCGGAGTGCTCCAGTCGCCTTCACCTTGTTTCAATGTCACCAGGTGCAAAACCCCCCCGAAAGCTGAATCTGTACAGAAGATGGAAAGGGAGAGTTCAGCTTAGCTTCATTACTCTTTTGTACTTCGGAAATGATTAATGGATTTTCTGGAACTGTTTACAGAAATGCTTAAATGTAAGCAAGTATTAAACTATCTTAAGAAAGTGCTAAATTCTACCTGATCAGAAATGCAAATATTAATCCTATGGTAAGGACAGAAACAATGCTGTGGAATTCAGTGGGTTTAATTTTAACCCAGTGATTTTGAAAGCATGAAAGACACTGCTGGGCAAGAGGATTTAGCACATCACTGTCCTAAACCAGGGACATTTTTAATTAGCTGTAGCCAGGGATAGGGGAGAGGAAATCAACTTGACCAATGTACCAGGTGATAGAGAACCCGCCCTCCAGGAGTGTTCAAAATATCACATGCTGGACAGTCCCAAATAGCAGCAAAAGACCATCCAGAGCTTCTTGAAGGCAAAATACAAGTGAAATACAGGTCATTCCAGTAATTGCTGCATGCATTAGGCATTAGGTAGATAATACTACTGACAAACCTTCCTCCTCCTGATCATAAATGACAAGATAACCCGAAACAAAAGAGGTTTGACAGTCTTGTAATATCAATTACACATGAAAAATATATCCTTGCAACTGTTTCTCCTTATGTAATGCATTATTAACACTGCTGGCACGTTCACTGTAATGCAGTGGAGAAATAATTTAATAAGACTGATTGAGGCAAGGAAAAAAAAAGTCTATCTTACACGCAGAAGTTAAAGGTTGCCACTCTGATTTGCTGCTCAAAATGTTTGAGAGGATGTCAAATGAGTTCTAGTTTTTGTACATGAATAGTATTGCTCTGCAGAATCCAGATATTCATATAAATTTAGCTTCAGGCACATGTGCTTAAAGATACAGTAGGAGATTGGGATCATCATATAATATGAAATAAAGCTAAATTAAAAGCTGGCCCAATGCATCTTTAATATTGACATAATGTATTATTTATTTACTATGTAATAATAAAGCACCCATGGGATTTACCAAAGAGATCTATAGGGAAAATCCTAGAAGAAATCTGTGCAGTACTTATGAACTAGGACACTGAACAACTGATCCTCAATGATTACTACGGGTGTACGAAAGCCAGCAAGAACCTGTTGTCCCCATGCACTACAGGAACTCACTAATGCACTAGAGCTCACACTGACAGTGATAAAAAGCAGTAACTTTACCAGCTGATAAAAAAAAGGTGGCAGAGCCAACTCAGAAAGGTTTCCAACAGTGAAACATGGCGCACTGCACCAGCCTGCTGTGGAGCACTCCTGGCTGCTGGGGCTTTTACCCAAAGACCTCCAGTTTGAGTGCTGGGTAGAGGAGTAGGATGGTATGCAGGAGGTAGGCAGGAGGCACCAAGCCAACCCTGACTGATCTGGGATGATACAGCATTCCCACACAGGAGCCCTGCTCTGCTACTTCACCATCTTTCAGCACCTAGAGGACTGAAACATCAATGGACACTCTTTGTTCTCCTACAGCACTCATCGTCCTCACTCCCCTTCTCTGAACAGCCCAGAATGTTACAGATGTCTGCCATGCTCTCCTCACTTGGCCTCTCCATGAAGGAATGGGACCTTGGCATTTCCCCTGTCCTCCACACAGGCTGTTTAACAGAGCTGAGCTTCCTTGTTTGCACCTTCCCAGATCTAATACACCTGGCAGAAAAATGGGTGTTTTGACAGGGGCTTGCTGACGACACAGGAAAATAACTGAGGCAAAGAATGACTTCTTCATGGCAACAAGATTCAGTGAAGCTTTGCTGAATAAGTCCTCCCACTGTGCCAAATTCAGGAAGCTGTGTTTCTGCTGCAGATCTGGGCTTGTAAGGAAACCAACAATTTCTGCAAGAGTTTCTCCCATAAGAAGAGCGTGTAGCAAAACAAACTCTCCTTTCACAGCAGCTGCCAAATTAGAAAGTATTTCAGTAATATTCACTAAAACACTTGTTGAACAATTGTATACCACCAGGTCAGCATTGTTCAGATTTCCAGAGGGAAGGCTAGATGGATCCCACCGGCTAGAGACAATACCAGCATCTTGTAGCTCTGTTTCAATAGCTGAAAGGTTTTCCAAGACGTGGTCAGTGGCAATAAAGTTCACCTGCAACAGAGGCTGAGTATTCAGAATACTTTTCACATGAGAGAACAGTTATCCACTTCCTGCATTAGCCTCTACTATTTCATCCTATGACCAATCATGTTCTCCAATGCCACATCCAGGTGAGACTTCAACTCCTCAGAACCTAGCAATCCACTGAGATGAGGATCATTTTGGAAGTGCATCTCCTCTCGAATCACAACCTGTTGCAGCTCAGAATGGAGGTTTCCATTCAATTCCAGATGGCAGATTTCAGCAAGGATATGCTGAAGGCCCTTCTGTGTGGGTGAGAACTCTGTAGCAACCACTGCAGTTTCTAGTCCAGGGATGACTAATTTGACCTCATGCACCTTAGACTGTAAGTTCTGGATCAGACCTTTCCAGTGCTCCAGATAAGCATGAAGATAGGTGCTGGAAGACAAACAGCTACTCTCAGTGTAGGGCACAAAGAATTTTTTCAGGGTGGGAGGTGTCTGTTCCTGTTGTTGTCGTGGTGCCACAGAAGCATGAAGACCATTGATCTGAACACCTCCTGCTTTAAGGCTATCACGGCAATGGTCCACAACAACTTCAAAAGCTTCTATATTGTCCTGGTATTGGCACACCTCCTCTTGATACAGCACTGGATCAATACAGACTGAGCGAATCCTCGTGGGTAAGCGTAGACTGCAGCCAGTCTCAGCTAAGATCAGCACACGCAGCAGTGTGTCAAGGAAGGTCACCCAGTTCCCATTCCACAGAACTTTCCCTGCACTGGCTTCACTGTTGCATTCTAGAACACCCTGGAAAGTTGGTCCATAATTATATCCACGCAGATGCAGCTCTTGATAAATGTCTTCTTTCAAGAGTCCAGACTTTGAGCTCCTGTCTACCTGAGTCCGAAAGCCATCTGGCTGGTTATGGAAATTCTTCTGAGCAGTGTTTTCTAGGAGGGAAATCTTCCCACTCACAGCCAGATTCCCATTTCCTGACACCTCGAAGCAGCGGGAAACAGGCATAAGTCTCACTTCCAGCTGATCCATTTTTGGGAAGGATAGTTTCCTGATGAATTGTGACACCTTCAAACGTAACAGCCATTTGCTCCATGGCCATGCCAAGAGACCGTGCCAGTGTTCGCCAAGCCAGCACTAGGTACCCAGTTGCTGGGTACAAAACTCTGCCATCAATGCAGTGACCAATCAAGTAGCGGTCAGGAGAGTCAGGACTCGCGTCAATATTGTGGACTGAAGCAGATGCAGAGCCTTTGGAACCTGCTGGAAAGTCTTCAGCCTTTGGAACATCGCAGTCCTGACTGTGGTCTCATTCGATGTATGGAGAAATAAGGGCTGTGCCCACACAGACAGGGTATTCCACAGATGGGAACAAGTTGTTCCCAAGAACGCTTGTCCCAGTTAAATAAATCTTTCCAATCTGTGTTAGGAAGAACTCCAAATAATTTTTGTGCTCTTTCTTCATCAAAGGTAGAATGGTGCAAGCTGGTTTCAAAGTTCTCCTTGAGATAGCCTGTAAAAGAGCATGCAGCACAATCTCTACTACAACGGCATTCTCTGGAATATGCTTCGGACCTTGGTGGAACAGCACTGGATTCACTAGGTTGTTCACATAGTACTCTGCAGAGGAATTCCTAACTAGATCACTTTGCCACTGAGATTCAGGGATAGATATACTGATCCCTCGTGCTGAGCGAGGTTCAGGGTGTGAGATGACCTTTTTCAGCGCATTGAGCAGTGCTGGTGCAATAAATGACACGTAATAGGAGTGAAATGCAACGCCGGGACTGCACACCTCCCTTGCAAACACACTATCTTTCTTCAGTGGGGCTACAAACTTATTCACAGAGTCCAGGGGCCCCAAAACAGTGACAGTGTCCTCAGAGTTGTGACAGGCTGGTACCACATTTGGAGGACAGGTGTGAGAAAAGGGAGACAACTCTCGGTTTTAAACAAAAAAGGTAATTTATTAAAAAGGGCATTAACTGGGGAAAATCAAAAAAATCAAGTAAATAACAAAAGCCGGGTCCGCAGAGATCGGAGACGCTTGCAGCCTGTCCGGCTATTTGCCTAAGGCAGAGCTCTGCAGCGCTGTGCCTTGCTTCAGCTATCCCGAAGCAAAAAGGTTTTACAGGGTCTCTAAATAGAGAGCAGGCCTAATGGTCACAGCACCGGGCTTCAACACCGGCTAGTCCGAAGTGAAAAAGCAGGCTCTTCCGGCTGCGCACAAGGTTTTATACTCTTTTTGTTCCCCCCCCATCACCGCCCCCGATCCGCCCTTAGTCCACCCCTAAAGTGGAGGGTGATTGGCAAAAGTCCATGATTGATGTACAGCTCTCTGTCCAATGGCTCGTCGTCACTAGGGTGCAGTCTTTTGTGTGATGTCATCAGGGTTTTTCGGCGGGGAGCTGCCTCATTAAAATTCATGGTTGCCATGGAGCTAAGTGACAGGCCAACGGCTGGTGGCTAAAAGTAGTCCTTTTAGCCAGGGGTGAGGGGTTTTTCTCCTTAGAAAGCAGCTAAGCCTGGAGGATTCCTTTAACTTTTAACAGGAGTTTTCTAATAAAGATAAACCTCAAAACTTTGTTCAACTCTCAAAAACAACACACAACACTTGGAACACAACTGCAAACTCTTATCAACTTTAACAAACTGATTAATAACTTCATTAATTATGATTTTAACTTTAATCAATTAAGATTTCCTGAATGAGAAAGCCAACTCCTAATTTCATGTTTGACAACAGGGTTGTTTACATTCCTCCCATATCAGACCAACAGCAGCCATTCCTTCAGCATATGTCCCAAAGGATTTTTCAGCGGAATATTCATCCCATGGGTTGATTCCTTTAGGGATTTCTTCTAGGGCTTTGTGCAATTGGATCCCATTACAGGAGGTGGTGGAACAGTTAAGCCTGCTGTGAGAAAATATACTGGTAAATTTCCCATGATTGGGGTACTCTCACCTATATAATGGACTCTTATTCCTGCCAGAAATCCCAACTTGGAGTGGAGGGCTGTGGGAACTGCAGGAGGAATTTTCCCATGGCTCTTCTCAAAATGGCCACCCTATCCCTCTCAATATGGTGGCTCAAAATAGAGGACCGTGGGAACTCCCCGGAGGAATTGAGCCCCTCTCAAAATGGCCACGCTATCCTTCTCAAGATGGCGGCCCTACCCTTCTCAATATGGTGGCCTGCCGCCCCTCTCAAGATAGCAGCCACAAAATGGCGGCCTTTCCCCCCTCATGCGACAAAATGGAGGCCTTTCTGCCTCACGCTGACGAGAACAAATTGAGAAACAATCCTCACTCTCTCTTCCTGATCCCCCAGCACATAAACACACACCACACTCGCTCTCAGCAACAGACTATACCTCATTCCACTCGCTCCAAAGAAACTGACTTCAAGATGGGAGGCAAAACTTCATTTAAAAAGTGAAGGAGGGGGACATTCATCCTCTCGAAACCTCTCTCTCTCTCTAGCATTCGTATCCCCCCTCCCTCCATGCATACTCTCGCCAAACCGTTTCACCTTCCAAATTGCACTTCATGGCCTCGACCAGACCAGATGCTCAGAAACCAGTCTGAGAGTCCCCCTCCCTCCTTTTAAAGAATCCCTTTCTTGGGCCTCAATCCATCACAAACCCTTAGCCTACGTAAGCCCAGAGGGGCTGGACTCCATCACACCAGCTCATGGCTGTCTTCCGAAAGCGATGTTAGCTTCGGGCATCAAGAGTCATCCCTTGACCCTCGGCATCCCAGACCTCTGATAACCCATCCGCTCTCTCAGAAGCCCCCAGTCAGGGTTTGAGGCTCACACTCCCGAACCCCCCAGACGGGTGGGAGTTTTAGGGCTCCATGCCATTACTACTTCCCAGGTAGTGACCCTGGTGAAGACCCCTTCCGGGATTTACCACACCGGCTCAAGGCCATCTTTGGAGAACGGTGTTTGCCCCTGGCATTGGGAATCACCTCCCCTTGATCCCATCATCCCTAACTTCTGAGGAGGAGCTTGGCTCTCACTCCTCAGAAGCCCCAGTCAGGGTCAGGGGTATCAGCCCTACCCGGGGTGGCTCACTCACTCACTTTGCACATTCGCTTCGCCCCTTCGCCAGCTGGCCGCTCGTGGGAGTCTGGAACAGCAGCCAGAAGGGAATCAGGATGCCTGTTCCCGTCTCATTCACACACCTTTCACTCACACCACTCCTCACCACCCCGCAGGACACCTACCACTCCTGGCGGGCGGTTCAGCGCGGAGCTCCTCTCTCCCCCTCCGGAGCTGTCCTCATTCCCTCAAAGGGGAAAACTCTCCTCGTTCCTCCAGGGATAGGTCAGCTGTCCTCCAATGGCACCAAGAGATTCCTCCGATGTTGCCAGAAATCCAGCCTGGATCCTTTTCATGAGGGCTCTGCTGGCATTGCCAAGGGCATGGCCTATGCTGGACGAATCCCCAGTTGAAGAAAATGCGCAGCCCATTATCCAATGAAAATATTTTATTAAAAAGATTAAAAAGGGAACAATTAGGGTTTCCTGCGGCGGGCTGGCCTAGCCCAAGGGAAGGACCCACGCTGGATGCCTGTTCACTGTCCAGCAAATGGTCAGACACCCTGTCTCTCGATGGGAGCGGCTTTTTATAGCCCACACGGTAGCCCTGCCCTCTCCCCAAGCCCTCCTCCCGGCAGCTCTCCCATTGGCTGACGTTGGCTCGCTGTCTGGATGATTGGCTCGTTGTCTTGGGGTGATCTCGGGGCGTCGAATGACTGGTCCAGGTCTTATCCAATCCAAGGTCTTATTTTATCCCCTTACGATAATTACCTGACGTCATTCTTTTTCTAGAAAGTTCTGGCTTTCCCTGCCACTCACCCATTACCTGTCACTAATACATATTAAAAACCTGTTTCTAATGTACCCACAAACCCCCTTAAAACGTAACAATATTAAACAATGAACCGTATAACTGATTATCACCTAACCAGAATTAATACTTAACATTGTAATTAACAACCAATCATGAACTTGTGATTTAACAGTAACCTTCTAAACTAATCACCAACAGATCAACTCTCAACCTAACAGGACTACGAAAGCCGACCCTCCTTGTTCATTCATAACACACGCCTGGCAGGAGTTCTGTGCTCTCTTCTGTTCCCTTCTGTTCCCTGCATTCCAGGAGCGGCACATTGAGTTCTCTAGTCTTCTCACAAGTAACTCCTAACCTTCTGTTATTCTTTTGCATGCTACCCAAACACTGAGCTGACGTTTTAAGAATTACCCCAAATTATTCAAAAATCTCTTTCATAAGCAACAATGGCTAATTTAAACCCCATCAACACATACAGCCCATCAGGACAGTTTTCCTCCAGTTTTGAGTTTCATCTGGCATTGTATTGTTCCTTCATGGTATTTTCTACAACTCTTGACACTGACAGCATCAATTACATTTCAACACTCTGGAATAACTCAGACTGTTTCTCCCCTGCTTCAGTAATTTTTCCAGGTCAGTTATGAGCATAGTGAATGCTATAACTCTTAGTTCCACTAGTAATGAAATCTGGGCAGTAATAACTGTAACTCTCTGGGGGGGTTAACCTGTTTATTTACAATGAATATCTAGATGACATTATTCGCTAAATGCTTATTCTGTAACAGCCTGGATACTTTAGAAGCCTTCAGTGAAAAGACTTTTGGAAATACAAACACCACATCAAGCAGATCATTGTTCTCAATGTGCTCCTTCAAAGAGCTCTAACAGAACAACAATACTTCATCTTCCTTTGCAAAGAAGTAATGATTTTCTTCCACTGATATTATATTCATTCATAACCGAGAAATGTTATAATTTTCACTATTCATAAAAATATGTATTGGCTTAATAGAAATTGTATAAGGTGGAACCTCTGAAAAAGGATACAATCTCTTCTATCACTGGAATATTGTGATGAAAGCTCCATGGTAAGCAAAGAATGACTCTCCTATTTGCATAATCTAATAAACAGAGATTGTTCCTTGAAATAAAGCAAAATGTCTCAGAAAAGAGGAAGTGTAATGAAGAAGGCTCTTGATAGAGTACATCCAGATTTTGCAACGCACTGAAGGAACCTCTTGGTTCCGCAGTGCAGTCCATGGCTTGCTAAAGTGATGGAGCACTGTCCAAGGTACAGGTCACAGCCCCAGCTTTTACAACATCCCATTGAGCTCGCTTTGGGCTGGCCAGCAATACTTGCACTACAAACAAGCCTTACATCTGCTGGATTTACACAGCTCCAGCTCTGTCAAATCAAATACACCTAAATCAGGAAAATTGTACTCAACACCCAGTCACTCATCATAACATGTTACAGATCTAGCTACACAAGTGCTGCATGAGCACCTCCCAGTTAGGCATTAATGTTCCAGAATTTCGCCACAAGTAAAATGTGTCATTGTTGGTGTTACCATTTTTCACAGAAACAGTGAAATTTGCCCTCCTACAGCTACTGCACCACTTCTCTGGTTACCATTTATGCCTAATATCAGGATGTACTACACTATAACCTGCAGGAAATGCACAGTTTAGTGCCTGCACTAGTGTTTCAGACTAGTCTCCTTTAATCAATGGCAAAATTGTCAGAAGTGTTCCTACTGATTATTACAGACATACTTTTAAAGGGCTCACAATAGTTCTCTTAAAAAAAAAAAGTTCCAGACATTTGTTCTGACTCATTTCCAAGAGCAGTGCTAAAATAGGATCTGAGTACACTTAATTGTGTTCAGGACACTGGCAGGAGGAATGACAATAATATGAAAAAATTAACACACAGCTTAGATCAATCATTACTCAATTTTCTGAGCTGGTGTTCTCCATGTGCTATGTAGCAACCAACTTCATTAAGCTAAAATGGATCTTTAGTAAAGCAACTATTTGCAGAGCAGCTGCAGCCTGGTGTCCCTGACACGTGCAGAGGCAGTGATTTTCAGTTAACCCTTCCATTCTTCAATGGAATGTTCCTTCCCAAATTTACCATATCCAAAAAGGACAAAGCGCTAAAGAGGATTCTGCAGGGACTCCCTATTTCTGCCATGAAAAATACACCTAAATCCTTTTTTCATCCACTCTTCATGACAGTTCCAACCTTAGAGAAAGTATATGCAATACTCTCACTCCTCCAGTAATTAGAGGCCCTATTTCCAGCATTAATATTTCTTACCCTGTTTGTAGCTGGGTTTTTTTTTAACCAGGGGCTGAAATACAGAGCATCAGCACAAGGGTGATGTAATTAATGTTTTTCTTTCTGGTAAATCAAAGTTCAACCCGATGCTTCTTGAAAAGCCTTAAAACCGCAGCAGCTCTTTGCTTGTTTTTGATCTCCCTGCAAAAGAGTGACCACTACCAGATTCATTAAACACAGCTTGATGATTGCCCCCTGCTCAGGCTTTTTCAGCACACTGCATCCACAGTGAGCTCACGTTAATCCTGCCATTCCTCCTGCTGTGCAAACAGCTCTGTCTGCTGGGAATGTGCTAATCAGGCTCCATAGGGCCGATCACACACCATAAACATGTCACAACAGCAGACTGAATTTACCAATTTGCTTTCCATTCCTGCTGTTCTCTTCCTCTTCTGACTTCCAGCTCCTGTTTCCATTTGAAACAAAACAGTTTTTCTAGCAAGAACAGGTATGTCTTAGGAAAAAAACACCAAACACTCAAAAACAAAGAGAAAAACACCTGATTCTTTGCTAAGCATTCCCATGTTTTAGAAATACCTGGTTTTGAAACTAGTCACAGCCCAAAAGCACCAGTATCACGTTCCTCCTGTCTATTGAAACACCAACATTTACAGTACTTTCCAAACCTCAGTGGCAGTGCTTGGCCTCTAGGCCTTTTGTTTCCTAGCTCTGATGATTTTTAGTTAGCACTGGCACACTCAGCTTCTTCACATCCTCCAGCCTTCCTTCCTCATGCATCTGCTGGGCACAGACTCAACCTCTGAAGTCACCACAAAACCCTCAGTCAACCCCAATCACTCAAGCTTTTGTCAGAATTCACACTGGATGCAGCACATTCACTCTCTTTGATAATAACTGGGGAAAAAGAAAGTTAAAGGTTTGCCTCAAAGCCAAACAAAATCTTAAAAGGACAGGATCCTGTTCACTCATAAGAGACAAAAAAAGCTACAGGCTCCAAGTTATGCCATTAATAGCTTCCCCAAGCACAGGAAACTCTGGTCCTGCAAGCTCATTACAACCTACAAATTGTCAAGGAAATGCAAGCACACCTGTATGGAATGGTACTCGGTCAGGCATGCCCAAGGTTAACCACCACAAGGAATTCTCCTTTCAAAGTGAAATGCATTAATGGGGGAATGGGGAAGTTGGTTTTAATTTGAAAAACTGCCACGTATGACTTCACTGGTGACCTACAAGTGCCTGGAGCAACCAAAATGTTTGGAGAACTTAGCTACAAAAGAAGCAAATCTAAGGATGTGGGACATCCAGGCTGCCAAGGGTTCTGCTGCTGCCATGTTTTTGGGGATGGCCACAGCCAGCCTCCCCACCATGCTCTTTCCATGACAGGGACATACATTCCCCGTGTTCTTCTGCCAGATGCTTCCGAGATTGGTGATGGAACCACCATGGCCTGCTGAGATGACAGCCTCCTGCTAGCCTGGCCTTTCCCTGCAGCTGTCCGAGGTTTAACTGAGGGGGCATGCAGTCAGAAAACTTGGAGCTCTCAACAGTTCATGAGGGACAGCCCCATAAATACAGGACGCTTTTAATTAAACATGACCACTTGGCCCGTGATCAGCTCAAGGAGACTGCAGAGCCTCTTACAGAGAGAACAGAGTGCTCCCCCCAGAACAGCTCTGGTACTGGGCACCACCAGCAGCACCTGCAGAGCAGGAGGCTGCCAGGGCTGGTCACCAGGGCTGCCCCAGTCTGGTCACAGCTGCTTCCGGCCAGGCCAGTAAGAGCCCAGAGCCCCAGCCAAGGACAGCAGAGCAAGGCCCACGTGTAGCAAGGGATCTGTGCTTCCACCTCCTCCACAGAGTGGCAGGAGCACACAGTCTGAGAGGCAGCACCACAGGGCACCACTGGGTGAGCCTCCTGAAAAGGATCTGCTGTCAAGTCAATCCTGAATTCTGAACCCAATGCCAGAGAAAGAGCTTTAGAAGTATTCTGCTCCTCTTAACAAATGATAAAAAATAACCACCATAAATCAGAAAAGCACCTTGCAAACAGATTAAACAGCCCAGCCTTTCTCCACTGTGTTTTTTAAATCAGTTTATTGAAGGGAAATGGGATATCCCATTTCAGAGCAGCACCTTCTCTGGTACTGCTTATTGTTAACAAGCATATGCATGGCTTACTGAGGATTCCTCTATTCCAGCCCACAGATCACAATTTTCCCTCCCAAAACAGGAGCTGTTAATGTAAAAAAGGAGATCCCGTATTTTCCATCCTTTTTATAACATCAACAACTATTTGTGTATCTTCTGCTTTCTTTGTTGCACTTACCTGAATGCTTTCCTCAGACACACAAGTGGAAAACAGCCCCAACAACATAGTTCCTTAAAGCCATGAGTGGATTTGCATAGCTTTAAATATTCTATACTCCTACCACAGAACACAGGCCATCCATGTTTAAAGAAACTCACTAAGCACAGAGCACAATCAAATTTCTACAGTTTACAAGCATATGCTGATTAGTTCTCCTACAGTTTGCCAAAAAAGTGTTGAGACTGGGAGGGGAGGATTGACAGCAACATCTACAACAGCTACATCCCCTGCCAGCATTTCAGAGTCAGTTTAGTAAGCGCTTCAAAAGATACAACTTTGTTGCACAAATAAATGAGTGACACATTTTCCATGTAAAAGCTGAGGAATGCAATGTCAAGATGGAAATGCAAATATTTGACTTTTCAAAGACTGTATGTTTTTTAGCAAACTAAACCAAGGATGAATTACCCGTTTTGCAGAGAAATATAATGGCAGAGATGTCAGCAAGACATTTCAATTATTACAAAGAAGTGAAAGCATGTTTAAGTTTCTTCTAGCCAGAAGTCTGAAACCTCAGTGAGCATTTTGTTAAGAACTTTGTTGATTTTTTGTGCCACTGCTTAAGTGAAAAAGCAGATAAAGACAATTTTCTAGCACCTGGGCTCATAAAACTTCATACAGCCCTCCTTTATCAACTTCAAATATACACAGGTAGGTGTTACATGTATAAAATGGAATAGATAAATATTTGTTGCAATAAATAACATTACTAACATAACATTGAGTTAGGGATTCAGGGTAAGATTTCAGAGTTCTTCAAATGCACCAAGTTGGAAACTTGCCCCCACCTTGAAAAACCCCATACCTTGATAAATGGCACTGTCTTCGAGCCTTGCTGATACCTATCTCCTTAAGCTGAGCTCTGCAGCAACTTGGTAGTATGGAAGGTAAAACCTTCCCCATGCCTTTTTCTTTTCCAGCTGAATTTCATAGTATGAAATCCGAATACAATCCATCTCTGCTAGAAAAATATAATTGGACTTGAGCTCACTCCACAGACTAAAAGAGCCTTCTGACAGGAATTTATTCAGGTCATTCCATCTCAGAGCAATTTGCCCTATTTAGGCAGAAAACTAATTTATTAAGAATCAGAAATAAGCTTTGGTTTGAACACATTTACTTCTCCCTATGTTACAAATCTGGAAGTGTTAAAAGCACAGACATTCACAGGTAATGTTACCTAAAGAGTCCTCAGGACTGGAAATCCCTGTCTTCAGCTGTACCTGCCTCTGGGACAGTCACTTAACCCTCTTTTATTCTCATCACTTTGAAATTCCTTCCTCCAAAGAGCTCAAAATTACTCCCATAAAGAAAAAAAAAGACAGGTCATTGCATAGGAGACTGCCTTGAGGAGGGAACAGAAGGCTCCATGTGCAGACTGAACCCACTTAGGGAAGTGTGCTGCCAGCCTAGGGCTCGGGTTAAAGATGTGACAAGAGTTTCCCAGCCTGGCACGGCCCTCAAACCATGGCCCATTATTGATGTTTCAGGCAGACAGAGATGCAGGTGCAACAAGAAATCCGAGGGCAATCGAGGGAGACTTCAGCCCTGGCTCAGCAGGGAGGTCCCAGCTCGCTGGAGGCTGGCAAAGGTGATGCCCATCAAGAAGAAGGCCCAGAGGGAGGATCCAGGGCACTACAGGCCCGTCTGTCTGACCTCGGTGCTGGGGAAGGTCTTTCCCAGCCTAAATGATTCCATGATTCTAAATGCTTGACAGGAAGGGAAACTGGTTTTGTCTGAAAAAAGTAATGCTGACTTAAGTAATTCAGTCAAGCAGGAAGCCCTACTACAGGTATTACATAACCAAATAATAGCAAGTGAATTGCAACTCTTTGGAATCCAAGTTTATTTACTACCTGTTGCAAACCTCAAACATATCTTTGAGATCCATTGGGAAGGATTCATAATGCATTTAATTCTCTAACTGCCACTTCTTGAAAACTGAGAATAATAGTGATTCCAATAGTTTATTTAAATAAAGGTTTAGTCAGTTCAGGCAAAACCCACTGATGTGCCAAGCAAGCCTTCTGTCTCCACTAATCTGAAAAGGAAGCACTTCTGTGATCCAGGGAATGACTTTACAATTGCTGTATACTTTGAGGCTCACCCACTTTTGCTGACTTTTCCTTCTGGGCACTTCAGAGTAGTATGTGCAAGTGGGTTATGAGCAACTTGGACTGTAAAAGCCATCTTCCTACAAGAGAACCAGATACTGAAAAGATGAACAATGTCTTTCTCACCACAGTGGGCCTGTTGTAACAGCCAGTGGGCTCTGACCTCTCAGAGCCCTGATCTAACAGCAGAGCTGTCTCTCAGTTTCCTTAACTTCAGACAGCTGAGCAAGTATCACAATGCAGTATATTAATAGCAAAATTCTGATAGCACAGCTGTGCCACAGTGAAGAGTGCAGAAGCTTTAAACTCTAGCTTCCTTAAATACAACACTCAATAAGCTGTACTATAATTAATGGCCTCATCTGCTTATAAATGTGTCACAACTATTTTTGCAACTAATCTCTCGAATCCAAGAAAAACAGATGTTCTGTACACAGAGGTACTCTGGTTGGTATCTTTGGGTCCATAAGTATCACGAACACTCCATCATTACCAGTGGAGCTTCCAGATCTGCATGTTCACCCGAGCAATTTCTCTGTCACAAATTTCCTTACCAGATGCTGCATATATACTTGGATGTAGATAAGGCCAAATTTAACAATAAGGGTGTTTAATTAGAAACACCAACTAATATGTCTCCAAGGAGGCTGCTCT
>VZRR01010730.1:17108-214507 GCA_013398015.1 Oreocharis arfaki | reverse complement strand
TGCTACACACATGTTCTTTTGTAAAGACAAGTGGAAGTGATGGATCTGTTGCAAGTGTCCTATCACACACGGCAGCTCTGCAGGCTTTGGCCTTGGCCATGGTGTTACAATCTGCTGGCAACAGGATAATGCAAACCCCTTATTCACCGTGTGGGAAAGGTGCTCTCCCCTCTGAGCTTAATCTGTGTGTGCTTCACATAGGACAGAGCTTTCCTCACACTGCCAAAAAGTGGAAAAGATAATTTTTGCTATATTAAGTAAATATCTCTGACAAAGAAAGGTAGCACTTGGTACTGATATGAGTGCACCTATGCAAGCATGCAGTCAGGCCTGAGTAAGCACACTCATGGCTAAGCACCCCAGAGAAAGCAGATGGGCCGTTCAGGGGGAGACATACAATCCTTAGGAATGGAGAAATCATCTGCAAAAACATCTCTTGATGATCTCACTCTCTGATTGCTCCCTGGGGAGAACAAGCCAGGAGTTAAAATTCCACATGCTATTTTCAGTAAGTGTACAGCTAAATCAACAGTTGCTTTTGTTCTCTATCCAATTTCTTTGCGTTACTAGGTCTTTACAGAGACTTTGAGAAACTACCGTTCACCTACAAAGAGAGTTCAAGGCCAAACTTTCCAGCATAGGGACTAGACTTCAGGCTAGTTATAAAATGAGATTCCCCTAACCCCTCCCTCCTCAGCAGTACAGTTCCACCACGGTAAGTTAATAAACACATTTTATATTTGTATGAAATACAATATGCAATTGTATACACACAAGTTTAGAACAATGCCTCCTACAAAAAATCCCCAAATCAAACCAAAACCACTCATGCCAAGCACTCAGCTACACCTCCTTCCCTCAGAACGGATACAGGCACATAAATGTAACCATCTGAGGTATGTTTGTAATTAAAAATTACTTGTATATTTATGTAATTGCTCTGCCATAGCTGCAATTTTTACCTATAACCATTTCAGAATTGATTTTTATCATTGAAGTCAAACAATCAAAAAGCTTGACTAAAACACTGAAAAAACAACTTAAAAATTTGTGCCAAACCTGCTAACTGGAAGCATAATCAGTGGAGTAATTAATGCCTTAATTTTGTAGAACATGCATAACATAAAATGGTTTGGGTTGGAAGGAACCTAAAAGACCATGCTGTTCATCCTGTCCCAGCCCCCCTGCCATGGGCAGGGACACCTTCCACTATCCCAGTTTGCTCCAAGTCCCTTCCAGCCTGGCCTTGGACACTTCTGGGGATGGGGCAGCCACAGCTGCTCTGGGCCCCCTGTGCCAGGGCCTCAATACCCCCAAGTTAATTTTTTTCCTTATACCTGGGAGAGGCCCATACAGTCTGATGGAACAAACTAAACTGGCATTTACAGTAATCCTATTTCTGCTGAAAATGGAAGTTGTTTCAAACACACTACAGGAACACAAGCAAGAATTTCAGAAACATACAGCTGAAGCAAAAAAAAATTAAACCAGAACAGCATCAGGCAAACATGAAATCTGTAGAAGCAAAAATTTCAGATGCAGTTACACTTAGAGGAAGAGGCAAAGCAGAACTAGGGAGCGATCAGCATTCAATCTTCAAATGATGTTTGAAATGTAATGGAAATGGTCTCCAGGGCATCCTAGTTGGATACAGGGAAGTCTCAAGCTCACAGCAGAGATCTAAGCTGCTCTTGCCAGGGAGACTGAGGTGCTCAAGCACCGGCTCTGTGACACCACACCAGCATTCATCATTCCACCCCTGCAGAGCAGTGACAGACTGGAGGCTTCCCAGGGGGTTTGCCACACCTCAGAGTGAGGGCTGCCTGCTCTGCCTGCATCTCTCTGAACCTGCGGGAGCTGGGCCAGACAGAGAAAGGGCTGGGGTGACAACAGCAGCCTTGGGAAGCCAGGAGGGAGGATGTGCTCTGGTGGGATGCAGGCTTGGCATCAGAGACCCCAGGCTAGAAACAACTCACCCGTGGTCAGTTTAAAGACAAACAAAAAAAATACAGACCTGCAGCTGGACAAAACCATAATGAGGGATAACAAAGTGAAGAAAGCAATAGCACCTAACATGTACAAAGCACACATACAGTAACTTGGATCTAACCCAGCACTGTGAATCAGTGAAGGAAGAGAAAGGTTTAAAAATCTCTTAGCAAACAAACCCATACAGAATGTATCCTAGAGGGAGGGAGGAAAGGAAAACAAAGCAACACAACATGAGATTTTACTCCTCCTGGCAAGGGATTCCAGCACCACTGTGACTATACCAACTTCCTGACCCAGAGCAGCAGTGTGCAGGGGAGCACAGCAGCCAGAGGAGGAGCCAGAGACAGGGAGGTGTGTGCACCACAGTTTCAACTGCGTTGTTATTTTTTTCTGCAACAGTTAGATCTACACTAACAACAATCTGACTCTCAAGATTTCGCTTACAATAACAAAATTCCCTGCCTTTACTTGTAAAGTGGGGATTTCTCTGTGCCCACAAACAAGATTTTGAACATTAGAGAGAAACAGTGGAAGACTTTCATAGTAACAAGTACAGGAACAAACCAAATCAATTCCTCTTTGCAGCTGTTGTGCACCTTCCACTAGGAAGCCAGAGTTGGTCATAGCATTTTCTTCTTTTCAGAAGTGTGTCCTTGAAAGCAGCTGTGATATCCTCTCTTGCCTCATGTTATCCTAAACCAGTGTAGACAAAACCTTTCACAAACTCCTTTCAATTTGTTATGAGATTGGAAAAATTTTCTTAGAAAGCAGGATGAACATATACACCTTTGTCAAACGGCAAGATGGGAAAATGTCAGTGAAGCAAATAAACAACAATAAAGCAACTTCGGCTGGGCCAAAGGTACAGCTAGAAGAGAGAAAGGAGGATGGATAGCAAGCAAAGCTTCTTGATAAATGGAAAGCATCTGGCACCCTCAGGAAAACTGCTGTGATCTCTGTTCCTCAAGAGTTTTGAAATTAGACTTATTAAAAGAGAACCATCTTGCACTGGCAAAGAAACAAATTACATGGTCTCTCCTCTCTATTCCTGATTTCTGTTTCTCAGAAGGATTGCACAGAGACATTGAACTAATACAGCGTGTGTTCACTGAAGGCTGGAAATTTTCTGCTTTGCTGCTACACTGCTTGCAGCTTCAACATAAATTCTACCTCTGCTATACTCACAGGAGAACTGGGACCTGCTCCACATTAGCACCAGAAAATACTGAAATATTCTGGCTTCCACTCAAAGTGCTGTGCTGTCACCACTTGACTGGTCAGAGTTCAACAGTCACAAGCTGTAAATTTACAGCTCAAGTTTAGACTTCAAACGCTTGCTTTAGTTTCCCTGTGTAAAATCTAAGCCGTTTGCTACAGAACCAAAGTGGCCAGAGGGGCTCTCATTCTCAGTAGAGACAGCAGCAACTGTTCCATTGACCAAAAGTCCCAGGAAAAACTTTACTGCTCACTTTTGATGAGTGGTATGTACAAACAAACTTACACTTTTAAGCAGCAAAAAGCCTCACCGACACGATCAAGTGATTTATAGCACGTAAAGCACGTCCAGCACCTTTTGCCAGGGAGGAGATATCAAACAGTGGTTTAGAGTGCCAGCTTTATTCCCATCTCCCCAGCACAACTG
Organism: Oreocharis arfaki; assembly: GCA_013398015.1. Taxonomy (NCBI): domain Eukaryota; kingdom Metazoa; phylum Chordata; class Aves; order Passeriformes; family Paramythiidae; genus Oreocharis; species Oreocharis arfaki. Next base: position 210,873 of record VZRR01010730.1, on the reverse strand, counting down.
CTCCAGTGGACACAGTGCAAGCGGAATACTCATGCCAGCACCCACCTAGATAAGAGTTACCTGTCAAACCCAGCAGTACAAACCCCACAGCTGCCAACTGAAGGTTCCTATGCCAGTCCTGCACACATTCAGCACAAGCCCATGCCAAGGCTCTGCAGCCACATGCCCATCACTACTGCTTATTGTGCCAGCAGATTCAGCACTCCTAGCAAACCTACTGGAATTACAGAGCTGGCTTCACTTTGATGCACTGGCATATTCTAGCATCCTTTCTTGCGCATCTCTCAACCTTGCTGCCTGAGCCTGTGTGATAACAGATTTTCAGGAAAGTGTAATAGTCATTGCCAGCTGAAATTAACCCTATTGTTTAATTATACAGCAGCTTTAGCTATTCCTCAGACAAGAAACTGTAATTTAAGATTCCTCTACAGAAATCTTATCTCACGAACCATGCATTGGCATGGAAGATCCATCATTAATGTAACCAAAAAAAGAAGGTCCAAATTAAAATAAAATCATGAGCTACATTCTCTGCATAAATGATCATTAACTAAGTTATCATCTGCTAATTTACTCAGCTAATTCAGACCTCTCTGCTAAATACGTAAAATGGCCTCTTTGGTGGAGAAGGATAAAGGAGCACTGGCATGGCAAAGAACTTCAGAATTGGAAACAATTCAAAACTCTTAAGAGCATCTCTTAACTCTAGTTTCTTCCTTTAATAGCTACAGGATCAGGTTTTGTTAAAGAGCAAAAACAAGTATTTCTTGATGAAATTTGAGGTAGTAGCTGAGATACATTAGGCCATAACAATTAAAGAATTTTATTCATTCATGCTTAATAAAATCCCATCTCTTTATAATAAGCAAAATTTAAATCTTCATATTTGATACACTTGAAAAATAAATAAATAAATATTGTAAAAATTGTGGCAGACATATCAGCCCGAAAGGTTATCACTAATGAATCTATTGAAAAAGCAGTTTAGCACCATTTACTGCCACCATGACAAACATGACAGGTCTGCAAATGAACACATTGGACACCTAATGTTAACACCCATGTTCTGTCAGATCCTCCTGTGACTGATCGAAATGTAGCTTTGATTGCTGTGACTAATAACTAATCCAGGTTAATAAAATTGCTGTATCTTGTAATTATGACATTGTGAACGCTATCTTAATTATAGCTCTTTCAGAGCCTCATCCATCAATCAGTGACAAGCAACACTTCTGAAGGTTCACGAGAAGAACAGACCCAGTGCCCAGGCAAAGACTTGCAGAGATGATCAGCAACGCTCAGGAATGCTCCCTTTGCTTCATAGCACGTATAACCAAGGTCATGAATCAATATCAAAATTCAGAGTGAAAAGTGTGCTCAGACTTGGCTTCCAGTTGTCCATAGTGTGAACTACTGTGCCACACTTGCTGGGATGAGCACAGCATAATACTGCCATAGTATTTGGAAATACAGAAAACAGTTGCTGGGATACACAACAGCTATTCCAATTTGAGCATTTTAGCATTGGAAATGCAACTGCAAGGCTGTGTATTATCTGCTTGCAGAGATACTGCACCCTGTGATGTCACTGATCCAGACACAGGCCTGGCACCTCAACAGCCAAAAGCTTACTCCTAAGTGCATGTTCCCACAGCTGAAAGGGTCAGCCCCTGACCTGCTCTGTTAGCCACGTAAATTAAGTGAAAACTACAGTATTCAGGCTTTGGATGATTTCCCTGAAAACAGAATGAATGGTACCAACAATCATGTCCTCCAGTTTCCATCCAAAATAAATGTATTCATGGCATTAGGCTAGAGTTTCTCAGTTTAAGCTGATACTGGAAAGATCTCACAACATATTAAGAAGTTAACTGTGAGGTGGAGGGATAGTTTTACATGCAATTGTTCTGAAATCCCAAACTTAGCTGCAGTCTTTTCCACCAATTCTAATACTCTTGGAATTCAGTGAAACTTTTATGTTCATGGAATGGTAGTTACAGGGAAATAAACTGTCCCTTCTCAGAGTGGGATATAACAACTAAGCAGCAGCTTTTCTCTTTTATTTCTGTGCCAAGCATATTCCTTAAGTCACACTTCTTAATAGTGCAAATGCAACAGCAGCAGAGATCAGGCACTTTACTTCCACTAAGAGTTGGAAAAGAGGAAAGTCTCTCCCCCCTTTCCTGGCCCTACACAGGTGACTGGGTGTTGATCAGACCAGTGGCACCATTGTACTTCATTGTTAGTTTTGAATTGTTAGTTCTGCTATTCCAGTGCTAATCTTACGTATTCCTCCAGAGGATTGAACAAAGTTTCTAATAACAAAATGATGAAAGGGGAGTCTCTACTTCTGCAATAAAGCACAGACGGCAGGAACTGTCAACATATGAAGTTCTAAAACGCGGGGTAACATTACCATGCACACCAACACACAGCACAAGCTCCTGAGCGTGAGGGCAATACAGAAAACAAAACTACTTCATTACCTGCTTGTCAAAGCCAGAAGCCAAGACAAAAAAATGGAGATTTGAAGACACAGGCAACAGGGACACTGACCTCAGCAGGAGACTGAATGGCAGGAAGGCACCAAGACTGCGGAGAACCAAGGCTGGACAGGCAAACTGCTTCACTTTCATTATCATCCAAGGAGGAAAAGCAGAAAAAAAAAACCAGATAAAAAATTGTAGTGCACTCCAGCAGGGTAGTGAAGGTCAAACTCAGCAAGAGACAATGCATTCTAATGAATATTTTTCTCGACTCTTGGAAGATTAGATTCAGCACATCTTTAAATCCCACCAATATATTAAACTGCTCCAAAAAAGAATTTATCAGACATACAAACTGTAGAAATATCTTATTTTGTTCTGGCAGAGCTTTTCAAGTGCAAATATCAAAAGAAGTCTTAGGACAGGTAGCTATAACTAGAAGAAAAAAGGTTATCCCATGGAACAAAAGCTATCACTGCAAGGAAACAGAGTTAACAGTCAATACTATTCCCATTAGAATCAAAAAGAAGTTCCTAATTTGTGTTGACACACGAGTACAAAATCTGCTAATGATCAGACCTACTCATTTAAAAGCTAACATAGCTAGAAGGATAGAAAAGACCCCCATGCCTGTGGATTAGAAGGCCCTCTGAATCTCAGATGAATGAAGGGTAACATACATTTATTCACTCCATGTACGTGGGTTTAGACCAGTACAGCTGTCCAGCTGCTCACATTGTCCTTCCAAGGGCAGTGCTCAGCACCTTGCAAGAACAGACCCAGAGCAAATCCAGAAAGGTAGATACACATAAAATGAACTGTAAAGAGCTTAAAACAGTGTTAAACAATCACGCAATACAGAAAAAGCCAAACCAAAACAACAAAAAACCCCATAGCCCCAGAGGCACAAAAATGAATTCCCATGGTTTTACTGTTACTGCCTTTGCTCCAAGAGATGTGGGGCAGAGGTGGGGTGGGGGGCCCGGAATTACAAACAGGCAAGAGCTATGATAAAGTGTCTTTGCACTGGGACACGTGTCCCCTGTGCTGCTGGGTGTAACACCTCTGGCTGCAAACCTACTGCCACAGGCACTGCACACCTGGGAGCAGGAGGGGAAAGAACTGAGGTCACTAGTGCACTGCCCCTTCTCCAAGGGTTTCTGAGGAGTATGTACAGGCTGAGCCATTTTCAGGCCTTAGGACACTGCAGAAGACAAGGACTGAAACTCAGTTAATGAAGTTACATTATTAAGTCAATTAACATTTAAATAGTTCCTTTTTATTACTCAAGAACAGGCAGGAATCTGGTGCAGGAACATTCTGGTTTTTCAGCTGCCAGTTTTTCCTGCTTTAATGCACTAAGGCATATTTCACCTTCAGATATCACAGTTACAACATAGTGTAGCTAAGGAAGAGACTTTCAAGAACTTGTGAAACTAACATTTCTACTTCTTAAACAAAGCCTCAAATTTTTCCAGATTATATTCCAATAAAATTGATGCCTTCCAAGGGTAAGTCTGCAGAAGAGGGCAGAAAAATGATCAGTGGATGGGAACACACTGTGAGCATAAGAGCTGGTAATGCCACTCTCCAACAAAAAACCCCAACAACTCAAAGTTGCTTGCAGTACACACAGTATTCCCAGCTGTTAATCTACCCATAAAATACGTTGTAGGTCTTCCAAGTCACAGACTGTGAAGATGGACAGAAAGAAGGAAGGAAAGTATGATGTAATAGTACAAATGACCACACCATATAATGTATTTTATTTCTCTGTGAGTATGCCCAAACAACCTGAACCTCAAGTGACTTGTGTAGAGGAAACACCACTCCAAAGTTTCCAGGCAGACAGAAATCTACTTACTCCCACACTAAGCACATTCTGCCATTTCAGCATTTAGTTATTTTAATCTTCTCTGAACACTTTCAGCCTTTACCACAACCTGCCTTCAGGGTGGAACCATGTTCAGAGCAGCTATGAAACAAACAACTATTTTCATATTGAACTGTGTTAATCTCTTTCAAATTTTCCTACTTCACTACAGCACAGGTCTTCAACTGTTAGTTCTTGGTTTAAAAGCAGGGAGCCTTGTCACATAATTAGCAAGAGGCCTACCTGAGGGCTTTCCTGGGTAATTTACAGCTTGACTGACCTATAAAAAATTATAGGGAAATAAGTCTGTGGTACCTAAAAGTAATGGTTGTTTGTTCAGTTCAGCACTACTTAATTACTCTTCCTTTAGTTCAAAGCAAAAAGGAAATAATTTATTCTACAAAACATTTCATGAGCTAATTTAAAATAATTGACTTTGAAAGAAACTATGACGATGAAAAACGTGAAATTCTTAGTATATTGAAAAGCAAAACTAACAAAAAACCCCCACCCCTCTTCTGTTTTACAGACATAGGACAGTTTCCCCTCTAAGTAGAGTACAGGAGTCTAGTGAGTACGTGAGGTGAATGAAACAAAAACAAATGGCATATTGGTTTAAAAGATTGATAGGGTTGTACTTAGCAGGTGGCTATTTGGGACAGCCATCCTCGTTGGAACCCATTATGCAGTTACTGACAGCCATAAAGGAAGCCTCAAACTGATTCAGGATATCACATCTACAAACATGTTTGTGAACAAATTTCAAACCTCGAAGAGTTTAGAAACCTAAAGCTATTTTAAATCTAAAAAGCATCTTTCCCCATTTCTATCACAATTAGCAAATAAAGTAAATATATACTGACATTTGGCCTGTGTGCAGTAAAATTCCATCTTTCTGTATTACAGCCCCTGAACCTTAAGAGACCATATGGGGGAGAGGGCTTACAGTGAGATACTGAGCACTGTCCAGTTTCTGGTGCTCTTTTCCTCTTTTATTGTTTGCCAAGAGTTACTGTTTGAAGAGCACAGAATAAAACTGTAGCTGCATGTATATATGAGTGTGTGTGTATATATATATATACACACACACACACATCAGTCCAGTGAGGTGAGCTCAAAATGTAAATTTTAAATGTAAATTCCACAATAAGAAATTGGAACACAGGATTCTTTAGCCCGTATTGTGATAATTTTATGGCAAAGAAATACATTCTAGAAAGGCATTTGATATAATTCCAGAGTGTTGGAAATGCTGCATCTAACCCCATAATGGCCATTCTACACAGCAACTCTGAGCTCACACTGAGCAGAGCAAGAGGGAGAGTAACACCATGTATAGCAAGTGCAAGAGAAATAGGTGCCCGCCAGGAACAGGATCTAGTCTTTAATTTGCAAGCTATACTAACTCTGCAGTCACTCTAGTTTTGAAACACACTTTATGGCCCCGAAAGCAAAGCACTCATGGTGTATATGAGGGAAACAAAAATACTCTGTTAGTCAAGCTGAATTTTTGAGCTGAGATACCATCTGGACAGAGATGCTCTATCCAGACTTAATTTCCTAACAAATTCATTTTGCCCATTTGGTCAACATTCTTCTCCCTTTTCGTGCAATTTGAATAACAAAGTTTACTCCAGAAGCATTTTTTTAAAGTGAATTTCCAAGTGAAAATAATCTGTGCAGAGAATATTTGTGTGCTTTTCCAATAGAGGCAGAAAAAATCTCCATAGCACAACTTTTGGATTCCCTTCTACAGTAGGGAATGCAGAGTTAGCCAGCAGCCCACAGAAAGGTATTTACTGAATACATTGAAGAGAAGGCAAAGGGAACTACAAAGCTCATGGATATTCCTCAGAAAGAAAGAGGATTGATTTATTTAATAGATTGCTGAATTAACAGTTTACACCTGATGCCCAAGTGCTTTCTCTTTCCTTCACCAACTCCTGTTCAGCTGAAACGTGTCTGTTTCTACCTCTTAACTCTAGCTGCAATCTGGCTTTTGTTTGTGCTGGTGGGTTCTTTTACAGTTCTTCTGTAGAAGTAATTTTTGCCTTGGAAAATTTGCAAATTCTGCAGTTATGAAGAATTAACAGGCTGTGGAAGAGCATTTGGAAGGGGACAACAGCCTGCTTTATATCATGGATCAGATCTTTACAGCTGTTTTTTGGCTTTGGGTTTCTGTTTAAAGAAAATTGTGCCAAGACTGTGCCTCCTCTGCCTCTTGAGTCTGCCCTCTAGTTTTTCTGTACTTCCTTGAATAGCACTAGTGGAATCAAAGATAATTTGGTTCCTGTGAGTTTTATCAAGACTGAAAGGCAGAGAAAGAAAGCCTGTAAGTATTGAGCCTGGAAAAAACTTCCCAATGCAGCCTTCCATGAAACACCCAGAAAGAACACTTGAGCTGTGGAGGAAGCATCATAAAAGGCATCAGAACCAGGAGCTGTCAACCCCATGACACATCTTTAAGAAAAATGGTTTTCAGGTATTTTCAGGCAAGCACAAGAACATAATTTTTCCTCTCTTATAATAGCTCTTCCCAAATGCACATCACTTCAAAAGGATCTGTAACACTTACCTGCACATCCTAGCTATTTCCATTGAAGCACAGCATCTAAAAGATGCTGAATTGATGATTTCACAGAAATCTTGAACACAGGAACAGCGTGCAAGCACAGCAGAGTCACAAGCACCCTGCAGATATTCCCTAACCTTCTGCTCAAAACCAACTATAATTAGCAGAGATGTGTGAAAACAAGGGTACAAAACTGAAAAGGCTCAGGCCAGTCCTGAAGGGGGTGCTTAATGCGAGGAAGGTCAGTCTGACCCTAATCCTGATCTCCTGCCTCTCCACAGCCATCAAGGCAATCCCAGCCATTGGGAATTAAACTGCTTTCTTGACAGACTGAAAACCTGACAAGTAGGAGCCCATTGAAGTAAATTTATCTTCCCTTCCTACTCAGCAAACATGTTACTGGTGATCAGAGGGGAAGTACATAAGTGCTTACACACAGCATTAGTTCCTGGAATGCTCTGAGGCATTCTTAGGTATTATCAAGTTCCTGGACGTAAAACTGTGGGTACATTTAGTCTGGTATTTGAGCAATCAAGAATTCCATTCATTACTGATCTGATTCAATGACCTTACACACATAATCAATGGCTAAACTGATAAATGGGAAGACTTCTTAAAAATCTATTACTTGAGTTCTGGAACTAAATGTTTTGTTCTCGACAGCTGTAATTTATAATTTAGTGACAAGAACATTTGTTCCAGCTGTTCAGACCTATTTCACACAGGAAAAGAAGGGAGCATACTGTATTTCCAAAGCCAGACACTACATTTGGATTGGGAACTGCTTGACTTATTTATCATATCAAGCTATTACCTAACTCAAAACAATCAGAAAATATTCCTAATGTTCATAATTAGAACACTTATCATGGAAGTTACGGGGCTGGAGTTCTTTAAGCCTTCAGAAACAACAAAGTGCCAGAAAAAAGTAAAACAAACTAGTAGCTTTTAATGTCAGGGCACAATTTTTTCACATGGCTAAGAAATTTCCTCCATTTAATTGGGATGATTCATGCCATGTATGCTCTATACCAGTGTCTTAGCATTCAGTTCTCACATTACTGTATCTAATCTTTCTGGGTCTAATAACATTTCTAGTGTTTCTTATTTTCATTTCCACTTACAGCTAACTGGGAAGTACCTGTCTAGGTGGCCCAGCAGTTCTAGAGATCAGGCACACAGCAGCACACTAATCTTCTGAATTCAGTAATCCCAACCCAGGTAAAGAATAAGAATCTTCTCTCCCTATGTGAAATCCATATGAGGGATTGGACAGAGACATTTGGCCTTAAACGTTCGGTTTGTGTTGAAAGACTATGAATCAACAGCAAGGTTGTTGCTGTTTAAGGGAACTTACTGTCGTGTTCTGAAGAATCTGCAGGATATTTAATGGCTACTGGGGCTTCTCTCATTCCCATTCTCTCATCTCTCCTACTGTGCATGTGGGGGAGAGGGTAAACTCACTGCTTCACTGAGCATCTTTGCTCCCTGTGGCTGTGAGATGTTTTACATTCTGTGCTGGGAAGCCACTTTGCTGCATTTGAATGTGGATGCCTGGAGGCCATGAGAAGCCACACTAAATATTTCAAATTGATTTAGGTACATGATAAAGCTGGAAGGGTTTATGCCTGGTCAATGATGTAGCATTTGTGGCCATGGTTTGACCTGAATGGTCAAGTGCCCATCTCCTGGTGGTAAACAATTCAATTGGTTTCATATTGATATGGCAACACAACTACTTGGTACTGGGACTGCACTTGTGGAAATCTTAAATGCTGTGTGACTATCACATTTCTCAGTGTAACTTCGTAAGGTGTAAGACAATCAGTCCTGTGTCCTAACCAGACCACATAACCCACCTTTCCTGAGACTCTTGTCTCTGTAGCCTGCAATTCCATTCTCAATATACCATTGTACAGTAATTTCTTCTTGTGCATACCCCAAGCCCATCAGCCTGTGGTTTCCCTTATCACATTTCTGGAAAGCAATATCACATTCCCCATTTTTCAGTCCTCAAGCACCAGAGTACTTCCATGGAACACCACAGTTACTCTTGCTATCTTACTACTGAATTCCTGCAGAAAGCTTGGGTCAATAAATTACTTGGCAACTTCTATTTGATTCATAAATTCCCCTACCAACTCTTCAATCTGAAAGAGACTTCCTGATGACTTCTTCTTTAAGAAGCGTACCAGCACAGGGAACTGCCGTTTCTTCACAATGAGCAACAGATGCAAAGAATTTGTTTGTCATTTCCAAGCATCTACTAGCCATAGAGATTTTTCTGGCAGGCTCCCTGACACTGATGTTTTTGAAGATTTATTTTTTACTAGTTTTGATGTCTTCTGCAAATGCTCCTCTAACTCCTTTTTTTCAGTCTGCCTTGTTGCATTTCTCCATTTAACCTGTGATTTTTTATAATCCTGTGTATTTTCCTCATTTAGATAAAGCTTTAGGCTTTTAGAGGACTCTCTCTTGCTTTCAGCAGTAACCATCATGCTGCTATTAGACGATGACTCTTCCTTTCTGAAGTGTTTCTCTCTAGGTGGGAAACATTTGTTCTCTGCCTCCAGTACCACATCTGTGCAATCTGTAACTTCCAGCCTCCTGTCTAACAAGCTGGCATGAGCTATTTCCCCATCTCCACGTACCTCTTGAAGTGGAGCATGGCTGCAACAGATTATTTGGCTTCTGTTTCTCCTCCATGGATCCCGAAACTAATTAAACTATTCCTGCTTTTGGACTGATGCTCTGAACCAGGTTTGTGTACTATTCAGCACTCAGAGGTACCATTTTTGGTTAGAAAAGTAGAACTTATGCCACTTTGATAGGCCCAAAAGTGAGAAGAGTTTTCATGTTGCAAGAGGGCAGCTCTAGATGTTGATACCACAGACAGTGGCGCCCTTAAACTCTACAGGGCAGACTGTACATCCTGACTCCTATGACCATGGCAGGCTCAGCCCTGCACATGCATCTGACCCATCACCAGTCAGGGAGGGTGGTTATATTGGGGGTGCCTGGGGTAAGCATTCAACAGTGTCTTCACCAACATGAACAAAAACACATAACCTTTTAACCACTATTTCTGCAAATTTTGTATCATGTTAATTTGACCTAAGTTAACATAGTTAAGGCAATTTTGAAGATGCAAAAGTAAGTTTTTAAACCCAGCATGCACAGCTAAGGTTGCTTTTGGGTGTGCTCCCCCTTCCTTCCTAGCCTGAGGCAATGCCACATCATACAGCATAACTGTGTTGGGAAGAGGAAGCCCAGGAATATGAGACTGTCCTGACTCTTAAGATGCAATTTCTATTTCTGTCTCTGCCGCAAACTTGCTCCGTGACCTTGAGCAAGTCATCAGATCTCACTGACTCATTTGAATATGTCTGGAAAAGGGTACTGCAAAGCTTTAATATCTGCAGATGATTATTATATGCATAAATCCTCATCATCATTTTCATCACTATTTTCATTGCTTGCTATTTCACTTTCATTCTAGAGATGAAGCAGAAAGCTCAGTGGAAACACACAAAATAGATACTGTTTCAGAGGAAGAAACCAGAGACTACATTTGCTATGCCCCCAGGTTCTGCCAGACAAGAGTGTCTTCCAGGTCACTGTGAATGTACAGCTCTCCACTGCAATCAGAGGTGGGGGGACCCGAATCTGCTGAGGACGCAGCTCATTGTATTCACCACAATACTGGGCCACACAAAATAAGAAAGAGACTGAAAAAAAAGGATCCTTCAAAGCCTTAATATCCACAGAAGGCTTTAAAACACCTGCTACTGTGAGGAGAGCACAGCTCAGATAATAGGCACAGGAACAGACACGGAGATAACTGATGTGGCCAATCATGCCTATTAGCCCCAGTTAGCTACAGAGCACACAGCTTTGTGAGACAGCACCTTCCTACCTACTACGCCAAACTGCTTCCTGCCATCATTTCATTTGGTCTTTCTCAATACAAATTCCTACAAAAGTAGGTTTTTTGGGGTTTTTTTTTAATAATCTACATTGCTCAGAAATAATAACTAGCAATTATAACACTTGAATTTATAGTTTCCAGGTCATCTTTATTTCACGTTAGTAAGCAGAGGACAAAGCAAAGGGAAGGCACAGGAAGCTCTGCTCTGGAAAGGATTCTGTCCTGGGCACTGAGAGTGAACTGCCTCACAAACAGCCAAGCACAAATTCTGCTTCTGGTTAGTGACACCAGTGCCAAGCTGCTGATGCCAAGGCTTGTTGCACACAGCCACAATTGCCCACAACGTACTTAGCCAGAGGGATCACCTAACACTGAGGGAATAGGATCTTCGAGACAGCACAGAGACCAAAATATAAGCAGGAGCTCCATGCAGCATCAGCAGCTGCTATAGTGAGAACAAAGATCAAAATCCATGTGACCTTACACTTACTGCCACTCATAAATCACTAATGAAAAGCAGCACACTGAACACTGATGTGTGGAATTCCAGCTGGGGGAGGAAGGACCAGAAGGATACTTTGCCCACTCTGAAACTCCTGTGCAGAAAATCTAGTGGCATCTCTATGGCCATCAGCTCCAGAAACCATTCTTCAGTCCTGTGTACTACACAAAGGCTCACAGCAGAAAGAGATTCTGCTTTTGGTTGTCTTTCAAGGCTTCCCTGGCTGAATGTGGATCGTCTTTTTACCTCCTCATTCACTGCTGGGATATCTACCCTCTCTGTTTGCTGAGACTGAATAAATCAAAATGAAAGTTCATATTCCTAAGCCCCCAATATATTATAAATTCCCCATGCTGCTCAGCAGCCTGCTCTTCCAATCAGTGACTTTGCTGATCTCTCCTGACTCCACATATATGTAAGAAGATTAGAAGCAAATATAAAATAATCTTTATTAATAGATTTTCTATGATAAGTAGGCATCTTTAAACATCATTCAGGAATGAGAAAATATCCCTCTTCTAGTACTCAAATATTTATGCACATACAGCCCTGGAGTTCTGCCCTACTTTACTCCACACATTTCAGCAACATGTTTTTGTCAAATCTGCGTATTTTTGCCATATTTACCCATATGGAATCCACACGCCTCCTCTGGCATTCGTAATAAAACAAACGAAGTATTCGTACTATTGTAAGAAACAGCTCTAGCCATGGCTAATGTCAACATTACCTGAGAGCCACCAGATGGTGCTGTTAAAGATGGTACGTAGTCATTCCAAACTACTAAGTAGGACTACAGAGTCCTACTGTGACTTTCTTTCTAAGAGGGAGAAAAGTTAGTGCTGAGGGCAATATAGCCCGTTAAAGCAGAAAATCTTCAGTTCAAGTCTCTCAGGAGTTAGACTGTGCCTCAGCTTTCAGGCATCTGACCACAGAAAAAAAATCATCAAGACCCAGAGAGACAGACCTACACTCTCAAAACACAGCCTGGGCAGAGACAGCGTGCAGGCTGCTTGCAGCCCAGCTGTCCACGTGCCAGCGAAGTGCTGGCTGGCATCAGCATTTCTGACATCCACTGTCTTCAGCCTGTAGAACAGCAAAATGTTAAGGGTATGTTTGAACCTCCCTGCATTGGGAACCTACGGCCCAACTGTCTCAGGAAGGTGGGAAGGGTGGCCCTTTCCTTTGCTTCTCTATAAACAGGTGCAAGAAGGTTCCATTCCTCATGTGCAACACTGTGCTCCTCCTGGATGGGAGGTCGAGGAACTCTGGGTCTCTGGGGATGGGGGCGGGAGGTAAGAATTTTAACAAAGTAATTTCAGAGAATACATACATAACCCTGAACTGATTCCTGGAACCCACATTCCTAACCTTCCAGGCACTTGCTCTCCTCCTTTTCATACATTAAGACCACCATTCCCAATCCCTTCAGTAAGTTTGGGCCTCCTGCCCAAACTGCCAGCTGTCTGGTGGCTTCAGCACTGTGCAGGAAAACAGGGATATGAATCCACACTCTCAGGTAGGTGAAGCAGGTGAATTCAGGTCCCTCTGCTTCCCTCAGCAGAGGGAATATGAAATGTCAGAAATAAAAACACATGCAGCAGCAAACTGTAGAAGCAGGAGCCTCAGGAAGGCTGTGCGTGGCCTCCCTCCAGCAGCACAGCTATTGCCCCCTGAGCTCCACAGGGCACGGACGGGGACTGGCACCCAGCTCCCCCATCCAGGGCAGATCTGGCCTGCCAAGGGACCAGCACAGTTCCGGGTAGCCAAGACTCTTATATTTAAATCCCTTCCAGAGGTTCCACAGCAGCTACATAAACTTCTTCAGAACAGCAATTTAGGCACCTAAATTCTAGCCAGATCTCATGTCAGCACTTATCTCGGCTTGTGTTTTTGTCACTTCAGAATATAAAGCTTTTTATTAAAATAGAGCATTTTCCAAAGCCTGGAATTTATTGTCCCTCACCCAGATATTTCAAACTGACTAAATTTCTACCTTTTGGCCCCCTTGACTAACAAAATAACAGGTGTGAATATTTCATGAAAAACAACTAGGTCATCCCCTGTTGCACCGGCATTACCAAATGACTACAGGCTGAATCAGACAACTGCAAGCTGTGTATGTGAACAGGACTATTAGCAACCCCTATGCCAAGGAAATCTAAAGTGCATGGATACAAAATAAACACAAGATTGGGAAACTGCCTTTGCTAAGCATGCTAAATTTTAAAATTATGTAGGAGATGTAATCATCTGGGTTTCCAAACAGATGACATGAGATACAAATTTATGCAGTAATTTAGCCACAGAAGCAGCATTCACGGTGGTCATGAGCACTGGAGAGGCCAGGTCAGCCAACACACCAAGAAGCCCTCAGTTTGCTCTGAGTCTCCTCTAATTTGTGATGGGAAGGCTGCCAACAGCTCATGACTGTGTGTTCAAACGTGTGTGTGGACTGTAACACATGTTCTTCCCCAAATGCAACGCTTTACTGATTGTGTGAGGTGTTACGTACTTGAACGGATTCCATCCCTGGCTATTAACAGTTTAATAATGGTTCTGTGAATTAGCATTAAATTACAGTGAATGTTACAGAAGGGGTTCTAATATTTACATTAGTGCCTAATGAGTTCCCCATAATTAACGTAATTGCAGTGAGCCACAAAAATTAATATTCAACCAATTATTTTAAAGAGCTATCCAATCTACATTGAGATTTTTTGAAGATACATTCCCGTAACGACAAATAGGTTTTATAAAAGCACAGGTCCTAATGCTGCCAGAGCTCTTCAGGAGTGAATTACATTGCAGGATCAAGGCCTGGGTCCTCCCTGGAACTTTAGAATAAATTAATTTACCCAATTTTCAAAGCATTCACATTATGTTTACTCTTAAAATATTGTAACATAAAGCAGAGAACCTATGAAGTTCTATGCTCATCCTTAAGCATGACTTTGAATGTTACAAACACGACTGAGATAAAATCACCAGGGATGGGAAACACAGATCCATAAACAGCTTCTAGTGACAACTAAAAAGATCCCACCAGAAGCAGTGAACAACACTGCCTGAAGACCCAGATAGTTCATTTTAGAAGGCAAGAAGATTAAAACAAACAAACAAACAAACAAACAAACCAAAAAAAACCCTAAACAAAAAATTCCCAAATAACCAAATCCCAGAAAAAAACAACACCCAAATCCAACCCAGAAAAGCAAACAAACAAAAGGCCCACAAAAAGCCCTTTTTACCTGAAGGAATCTTTAAGCTATAACCTTTATATAACCTATAACCTTTAATCTTCTTCACCCTGATTTCTGAAAGCAGACCTTAGGGAGGTGCAGAGATGTGGAGCCCCTTTGTAAGTCAGCTGCTTTTAGAAACCCTCTGGTGGACATTGTTGGGATCAGTACCTTGAGCAGCCATATTCCAACAGGAGCCTTTCTTCCCATCTTCCCAAATACTTTGTATTTGGAGATAGCTGACCGAATTTTCTACTTGTTTGTTTAGAAGCTCCATCTTCAACCAAAAGACAGAAAACTCCCTTTCCTCTCTTGCTGCATTATATTTACACATGCACTGCTGTTCCATTTTGCCTTAGCAAGGCCTACACTGGAACTTCAGAGATCCAATTTTTCAGGGGAACTGAGAGCACAAAGATCAAAGGTTTAACAAAGCCAGTCTTACCAATTAAAGGATAATTAATCTCACATCCTCAGCCATCTCTGCTACGTCTTCAGACATTGGATCCAGTTCTGCTCACGCCAAAGAGCAATTTAACATTTTGAATGGTGATGGAGAAGACCACCAGAGAACCATCTCTCTTCCTCCCTACCCCCTTCCCCACAAAAATCCATTGAGAGATACTTTCAGAGCAAACAAAAAGCAAATAAAATTTGTCAGCAGCCCACCCAGAAGCACCCTGCAGCTTGAGACAGCCTGCCCCATGGAAGAGCAGGCTAAAACTGCAAGAAAAGTTCTGAACTTCACAGATACTTACACCATACTGGCAAAATGCTGCCCCTGTGGCACAGAGCTAAATGTTTATCTTCGTGAGAGGTACCCAGCTCCTAAAGCATTGCTGGACTGCTGCTCTCCCCCTTCCAGAGGCTCAGCACAGCACTGCAGCACTGCTCACACACACACCCCCAAGGAAAGCAGCACAGCCCTCCCTGGGCTGCAAAGCCAAAGGGTCCTTTGCTACCCACCTCCCTTAAACCTGCAGCCAAGCATTTCTCTACTTGAGGCAGACAGTGCAGCAGGAGTTTGGGAAGTGTATATCAGAGAAAGAAGTGCCAAAAACATTGCCTGTTAGTTGATTGTAGTTTCTTTACATTATCACTTTCCCCCATCCCATGAAAGTCTCTTATCCCTTCCAGTTCTTATCCGTCAAACTCCTGGGATGGCAGTCTAGCACAGCAAGTAACTAGAGCTGGAAATGAGAAATGGAGGGGAAAAAAGTAGGTGCAACATATGGGGAACGTGATCTTTTTCATGTTATCATGTCAAACAAATAATTTTTACCTTTTATTTCTTGCCAATTTCCATTTACAAGCACAAAACCTAAATTACCCACCCTAAACTACTCAATGACCTCCTTCACAACAGTTGTGCCAGTCCTGCACTGGCATTCTCTGCCTTTTGATTTGTCTGCTGCAGCGAGAAATGTTACATTATTCTGCTGCTATTGGTCTCCAAGACATTGAGCCCTGCCACACTTTGCCTTAATGATTTCCCAGGACTGAAAATGCTCCACACCACTTACCTGTCGTGAAAACTGTTCCCCAAACTCTTTTTGAGCATGTTCCTTTTCATCAGTGAGCATTCCTTTATTCTTGTGCTGTAAGACAAGTTGAATATGAGAACTGGATTTTTTATGTGCCCCCATTATGATTTCTTCTACTCAGGTGTGTACAAAAGACAGGCAAAGCATTAACAGAAAATGCAAATCCAGGAGATGCTTGTAAAAATAGCCAATTTAAGACTTTGTTGCAACCCTGGGGCTGCATAATATCTTAAAAATGGGTTTAAAAGCATTAAAAACAGCAGCTAGGCTAATAAATCATTAAAAGCTCATCAAAATGATAGCATCAGAAAATCGCTAAGTCATCCCACAGTTTACACCTGGCTGTAGACACAGTCTGGAGGAGAAATTGGGCAGGAAATCCACTCTCTTGGGGCAGCGGCCAAAGTCAGAATTGTGGGTGGGTGGGTGAACAGGGACGTTGATTGCAAAAAGCCCCAAAAGCAGCTCTTTGTACCTCAGACAGGGTCCAAAACAAAGCAGTGGGCACTAGGTACACGAGGGAATACAAATGGATATGAGCAGAGGTGTACCCACACGATCCAACAACACCGCAGAGGTGCACAAGCTTACACCCCAAAATACAGCAACAAAAGAAACAAAGCTGGCCCAGCTGCCCCACACCACCCAGGCACTCTGACCAGCAGAACTCCCCGGCCTGGGAGAGTGGCCATGCTGAGATCATGCTCTGCAGAGCACAAGTTTAGGTACAGCAGCTTCAATCAAAAGTAATCCCTTAAACCCAAAGCTCAATCAATGTCTTTCAGCACTGACCAAGAGCAAAGTTTCTGTGCTCTTTCTGCCCAGGTCCAAGTTCCTTCAGCACAAGCACATGGTTCAGCAAGTGCTGGAAATTACAGAAACAGCTTTAACTTCTCCAGCTGCAGTATTACCCATATTTAGAGTATGGAAGGTAGATTCCTTTCTTTGTAAATGCATTAAATTTGCCAGTAAAGGTTCAACATACGCTGCAGACTAAGTTTATAAAGGCATAAAGTAGAATTTCATCTCTATCCAGACAGTAACTTGCACAAAAACTTGCAGGAAGCTAATTATCTTTTAAGACCTCTACCTCTCTCACATTTGATTTATGTCATCCAACAGTTCAAAATTACTAGGGAGATGGACAGACAGCAGAGAAGCATAGATCTGTTTCCATAGTGAAGCGCATTAAAAATAGAAAGAACGTGACACTGATGTTTCTTTTCAGATATTGCCAGAGGGATTCTTCAGGACACCGTATCCTGAAGCTCGAACCCCTAGTGAAATCTATTTTAAAAGCAGTAGTAGGATCCTTCATAATTCTTATGCTGGAAAAATTAATTGGACCAAACTCCTCTGCATATTGAGGAGAGAGGAGATGGGAAAAATCTCCCACTGGATGCTTGAAGATTTAATGTAGTTTAATTTACAGCTACAATACCGTGTGTGAATGGTCCACACGCACGTATTGTTACAGTATAGCTTAACTGTCAAACTGAAGTATTGGGCTAGCTGCGATTTGCTTCTTACATATTTGATATCCCTGTGAAGGTAATACCTTCATATTCTGCTTTACTGCTACTTCACAAGACTTTATTAAAAGTTGGACAATAAAATATTGCCTAGAGAAAGACTATTCAGGAAAAGAAGTGTTAGAAGTGCTAGTTTTTGGGTTGCCAAGAGACTTCTGTATACGTTCTCACCAATCTAATCCATCACTGTCTGTGAGAACAGAGGGCTGAATTTCGAGCTACCACTTCTGCAAACAAGCAGAATATGCAATACACTGCACCAGCTGTTTGTCCCCAGGGGCAACAGTCTGAAAATAGCCTCCTGCCTCAGGAACCCCCCCATATCTACAATAACCACTGAATCTCTGATGAGAGCAGCAAATATCCACAGCGATGGCAGGGACAGCCAAGCTCCACAAAGCAGCCACTGTGCATTGAGAAGGTGACTCTGCCCGGCTGAACGGAGCAGGGAGGGGCACCCAGAGAAGTGCAAAGACCAGTCTTGAGAGCCTGCACAGGTCTTTTCCGAATACTTTGGTCCAGCCATGCAGCAACAAAGGTAAGGCTGTTCTTTCCAACACACTTTACAGAACTAGTAGCAAAGGCTTCTCAATGTCTGTAAACCAGCCTGGAAAAAACACTTTAAAATTGAAAATCTTTTCCTTTCCCTAATAAAGGCAGTAATTTTTTCTGTGAAAGTAAAGGCCCATGCCTGTTACTTAAAAGTATGAATTCTACTGCTTCTTTATTTGTGTGTAGGAGTTCAGAAAAAGATGAAATACCTTCATTAAAGGGCCTAGGCAGAACAGCAGAGCCTCAGAAGACCCCTTTCAGAGTGGCCATAGCAATCAACAGAAAAGCTCTTGGAATGATGAGCTCAGTGGGAGCAATAAGCAGAAACATGTCTATGAAAGGTCATCCTCTGCTTAAAGTTTTAATCTTCTAATGTGAAGAATTTTGGTAAATGTGGGAGACATGATGGCCAATGCAAGGCAGAGGCAATCATTTTAAGCTGCACTTTATCTGAAGCGGGCTTTTGCCTACTTTCAATAAAGTAGCACTTTGGCTGGCTGGTTCATAAAGCATCGAAGATATTGAATATTAGAACTGAAAGCAACAACACATTTTTAGCTTTAGTGAATATAGATAACGGGAGAAAGATGGCAGCCTGCCTCCGTCACCTCTATTCTTTCAATCCCAACTTCTTACAGCAAATAGCCTGCACTCATCCACTGACAAAGAGGCACAGACAAGCTGTTGACTTCATTAAAATCCTAAAACACCACCTAAATCAGGCAGGTATTGTTAGCTGAAATTGTTTTATAAATAAAGGGCTTATATGAACGGCAGTGCGGAGAGCATACATTCCAGTTCTTCTTTAAACTGTAATCCAGACTTTGTACTGAGTACCAACCTAGTTACCTAGGTAGTTTTCACTGAAGAGCTTGGGTGGTTTTCAGATGTAAGGCAGGTGTAGCCATAGCAGCACCTGCATCTTTGCCAGACTTTCTGCCTCTTGCAACTTGCTGTCCCCAGGACTAGCGTCCACACTGCTGTTGGCTTGGAAATAATCCCGGCCAGAAAGACGTACCAGCCAACACAGACTTTGGTTTTGGGCTACTTGACGCTTACCACTTTTCAGAGTTACTAACATCTTTCACTAACATATCAGGACTTTCTTCCAGCTCTTTGAAGAAGAGTCAATAAAGGGATGATACTGGCAACAGCTCAATGGAAGCATCCCACTTGTGCTGAATGGATGCTGTTGCATAGACACAGACACAAGTTCTTGCTGAAATAACTAACTGATTGGTGTAGTTTGCTTTGGGTAATGCTTCTTTATAGAACAAAACCTCTTGAACAGCATGGTCAGTTGCTGCCCAGGTACTGATGGGTGCCTCTGCTGCAAGTATCCTTGCAAAGACACCTTCAGCCAAATGAGGTAAGGCTCCCTGAACCATTCTGGAGAGTTCTTACACCCCAGTAGTACATCTACATGACTACTCCAGAATAGGCACAATCCATATCCATTCATTACCTTAAATTATGTGCAAACCATCTTGTAACTATCTTAACCACGAACAAGGACTGTTCTACAAGACCACGCCTACTGAGCAGTTTTGTCTGAATATTTAAAGTTACCTCTGTACAGATTGGTCAACACCTCTGTCTACAGCAGATGCCAAAAGGGAGAACTCTCAAGAGCTCCTGGATTTTCTGCCCAGGAAGTTAAGCAGCACATCCCAGCATATAAGAAGCAGCTACCAGTTTGTGCACAGCAGGAACCCGCTGGGAGAGTCCCCAGAACTGTCCAAAAGCCCTGTCTGCAGAGCTCCTGTGTGTTGCTTTGCTGAAGGCTGGTTGGGAGGTCAGTCACTCACCCTGTCTGTGGGCAGTCCAGCAAGTCCTTTCTGCAGAGATTAGCTCCAGAGTTCCTCGGCTACCCAGGGAACTGCTCATTAAGCATGTTGGGTATCCAAACAGGCACAATCAGCTACATCAAAATTGCAGCAGGGTAAACTTCAGTTTCATCCTTACCCCACAATTATAATCTACACATAACACTCCATAGGTTGTCACCTATGTCACACCTATGTCACAGCATCCATTCAGCTATTTTAACACCAGCCATTTGGTAATCATTTTGATACAAGCCATGTACCATTCCTAAGGCAGTCACCCTGACCTCGTGAAGCATCCTCCTGATCCCTGCCATATGTGCATATGGAAATGGGAACACAAGGGAAATGAGCAGATATTAATGGGTTTGAATTTCATAGCACTCAGGCTGAGTGGCTAGAGCAAGGTCAGGCGCCCAGCTCCTCCTCCTCACTTTGGCTCGAGCTGCCCAAAAATCTTTACAAATCCCTTTGTCACTTCCCAAACCATCTAAGTGCTCTACCAGAAAGCTAACGAGTTTTCTGACAAAAGTGTTTTTTTTCTGAACCTCCTGTGGGAGTAATGAGCCTCTCCTTTTATGAAGGGACAAGTCAGCTGAAAGAAGCAATAAGAGAACTAATGCCATTTGCTAAGATGGATTGCTATTATTTGAGCTGTCCATCCACATGTATTTGTCCTGAGCGTATTTTCAGTACTAGAAGCAATGTAGTTACAGATCACAGAACAGCCAAACTGTCAGAAAACACGGACTGACTTATCTTCATCAAAATAAATCACAACAGGTTTTGGGACTCCCATAACTCAGAAGCCAAGGGTGACCTTGAGGGAGAAGTTGATTAAAACTGTCACACCAAGCCCAGCATTATACTTTATGGTTAATGATGCCAAGTCGCCAACTGAAACACGCTGTTGTGTCTGCAGTGGAGTTCAGTGGTGAGGTATTCCTCCCAAATAACAGCTGAGATTGGGAAGTTCAGCAGTCTGAAGTTACAGCCCCTTCACATGAGGCTGTTAAACTAGTGCTGTTTTACATGCCTCAAACAGGAATGGGAAGAAACCCAATGGGCAAGATTAAAAGAGAAACAAAACGCCATGGAAGTCACCACACCCCAATCCAGCTTGCTTTCTCCTCCCTCAGTTTACTTGATCATGCATACCAGAAAACATACTGAACTGTTAGGTACTAAAGACTAAATCCTCACCTGGGGCAGACATCCATCTGACTTTACCTTCAGCAGAACACCTCTGCATGTGCCCAAGGTGCAGCTCACAGGGGTTTCGTTTCCCCAGCGCCACCGCTGCCCTGTGCTGCTGTTTGTGAGGCCCTGAGGGGCAGCAATGCCCCAGGGAAGCAGCCTGGCTTGGAGGTCTTTGCTATGGGGAATACTGATAGCTCATCCATACAAAAAAAAAAAGGACATGGAAGAGTTTCTGTTAGCATGTTCTAAAAATTTTGCAGCAAGTAAGTGCCACTTCACCAGGTGTGGGGATCCCAGTCAGGCTCTGAAAACTCGATAGATGGAAAAAGATGGGAAGATCCAGCATGGCAGTGCTGGGGATACTCAGACCAACAACCAAGAGTGTGGCAGCCCTGAGGGCTACAGCCAGGACCTGCCCTCTGCAGCAGGGCCAGCCAGGACTGGCAGTGTGCTGTGCAGGCAAGCCCTCCCTCTGTGCCAGCTCTCCTGGATTCCCAAGTTGCTACAGCAGCACAGGTGCCCAAGGTCCCCCTTCCCTAGGAGGCAGCCTGTGCANTGGTGAGGTATTCCTCCCAAATAACAGCTGAGATTGGGAAGTTCAGCAGTCTGAAGTTACAGCCCCTTCACATGAGGCTGTTAAACTAGTGCTGTTTTACATGCCTCAAACAGGAATGGGAAGAAACCCAATGGGCAAGATTAAAAGAGAAACAAAACGCCATGGAAGTCACCACACCCCAATCCAGCTTGCTTTCTCCTCCCTCAGTTTACTTGATCATGCATACCAGAAAACATACTGAACTGTTAGGTACTAAAGACTAAATCCTCACCTGGGGCAGACATCCATCTGACTTTACCTTCAGCAGAACACCTCTGCATGTGCCCAAGGTGCAGCTCACAGGGGTTTCGTTTCCCCAGCGCCACCGCTGCCCTGTGCTGCTGTTTGTGAGGCCCTGAGGGGCAGCAATGCCCCAGGGAAGCAGCCTGGCGTGGAGGCCTTTGCTATGGGGAATACTGATAGCTCATCCATACAAAAAAAAAAAAGGACATGGAAGAGTTTCTGTTAGCATGTTCTAAAAATTTTGCAGCAAGTAAGTGCCACTTCACCAGGTGTGGGGATCCCAGTCAGGCTCTGAAAACTCGATAGATGGAAAAAGATGGGAAGATCCAGCATGGCAGTGCTGGGGACACTCAGACCAACAACCAAGAGTGTGGCAGCCCTGAGGGCTACAGCCAGGACCTGCCCTCTGCAGCAGGGCCAGCCAGGACTGGCAGTGTGCTGTGCAGGCAAGCCCTCCCTCTGTGCCAGCTCTCCTGGATTCCCAAGTTGCTACAGCAGCACAGGTGCCCAAGGTCCCCCTTCCCTAGGAGGCAGCCTGTGCAGCAGGGACTCAGGCTCAGAGCCTTTCACTTAGCAGGAGAGCTGTTCAGGAGAGACTTGCCTATTCCTACACAACTCATGCACATTTAAGTAAAGGATTTAAACTTGAGCAGTTTCGCATTTTTGAAACACAAACCTGCTAAAGCAGCACATAGCCATGCAGGCTCAGTTACTCCCATGAGTGTTTTCCCTGAGAACACCAAATTCCACTATTGCCTATTCCCAGACTTAACATCACACAGAAAGCTTCAGAGGTTGGCCTTCTCAAAGACAAGTACTTTTGCTGAAAGATTTTATCTAAAAGAGCTCAGTCATGCTCATGAAAGCCCAGCCTTGACAGAAGAAGGAACTTTCTTTTCATCATAGAGGAGGCATTTGGAAAAAAAAAAAAACTGTGACAAAGGTTATATATGTATATACACACACACACACAAGAAGATTCTCACTGAGGAGACATAGTGAAAAATGCATGACTGAAAAACTGTGTATGATCCAGAAATAGGAGACAGAAAAATTATATTCAACATTTTTGTTCAGTACAGTTTTGTTCCTGATGGTTTAGTGGCCCTAGGAACATCTCCTTTCTTATGTTCGATGAGACTGCACAAAATTCAGGATCTTTTGAGGCAAATGATGAATGAGTCCTTGTGTCAAAAATGCAAGGATGACCAGATCCATCCAGGTAAGATGGATCCAGGTAAGACATCCAATTTCAACCACAATTGCCTGAACTTCCAAAGCAGCCAAAACAAAGGCAGGTTTCTCCAAGCAGCAATTACAATTTTTGGTGATTGTCCTTTCCCTCAAATCCTCCCCCACCTCAAAGGCAAATAAACTTTTTTTTTTTGGCATTTCAGCTTGTCATGGGGGAGAGTGAATCAAGACTAGAACCTCTAGCTACCCCGCTGCGACATTACCCTGCTTCTGAAATGTCTAAAACGTTCAGGGAGAAAGAAAAAATGAAGAAAAGAAAACAAAGAGACACTGGCTAGAGATCAGAGTGACAGACACAACCCCCAGACAACTCTTTCTTACAATTCAAACAGCAGCAACACGATCAGAACACTGCAATTCACAATTCCTTGCATTTTGCTTACAAGTACTGAAGAAATATTCTTATGTCATTACCTTAAAAAAGCACATAGGCCAACTTCTGACAACACAGCATAGCAATTGTCAAACCCTCCATATAATGTAATGTTCCTTTTCATAATTCATATAGGCAGAGACACCAGAGCAGACACTACCAACAGATAATGCAGTTTCTGCAGCCAGTTTTGACTTTCTGGAATGCTGAAGCCTGACATTTACATAGTGTTTGAGCAGGATGCCAGTGACTGCCACGCGTGACCAATATTCCTTCCTTTTTTTGGTGGCAGCAAGTTACCTGGCCTTGGCTCCAGAGAAAGAAAGACAAAAATACGACAGGCTTCTTTACCTTCCCTCTTGTTCTCAGGTAACAGCCTGATCTGCTAAAAACAGAAGCTGCAGGAGGTCTGAATTTAACCGCAGGGATCTTTCCTAAATTGTTCCCAGCAAACCATGGAAAGGTCCTGGGCTTTGGCAGTGTCCTTGCCATAGTGCCATCAGAGAAATACAAAAAGCATTCAAAACTGCCTTGCTGCTGTCTTGTTTCTGGACTCAAACAAGGACTAAGCACAAACTTATTCAAACATGTATTTCCTCATGTAATTTACCTATCTTATGCCTGGCGAAAATGGTCATGAGTTTCTGCCTATTACTGGCCCTCTTCAACATTCCTAATGCAACTGGTGTTGGGCAGTGACTCCCTGTGCAAGGCAGAGCTCATTATTGCACTGCTCAGGCTGTTTAAATGTTCAAACACCACTGAACAGTCAGACAAGACAAGGCAGTCTTAGCACTTTCCTCCTAATTTCAGAAGAGTGCTTTCCCTAACAAGCTTTTCATTGTCAACAAGCTTCTCCTCAAGAAATAATGTTATAACATTGTAGTGAGGTTCAGAGCATGAGCTTCTTTGATTTAAAATAATGGATTTATCTTTGATTTGTAATTTATAAATTATTTTATTTTAAAACAAATCCTAGTCCAGCAATTTCATCACAAGCATTAAAATTCATGAGTGCAGGTGGGGCAGCCAGCACCAAGGTGTGCTTACCCATCCTGTCTCACCTTTCTGTACTATTAGGACTTACCATTCTTCATCTCCTTGTCCCAGTATCCAAAAGAGCATTTTCTGGTCTTGCCCATGTGTAGACTGCTCTTTGTGCAGGCTGCCCCTCATTTTTCTGATCAGGTGTTCTGACAAGCTGCAGGTAGACTGTGGCAACCTGCTAATGCACAGATCATCCACACCTGCCATTCTGATTTCTCTTCCTCTGGCACTTCCATATTTCAACCCTCCCATTCTTTTTTTTTCCTGTATTAAATTAACCTTCTACAGTTGCAACTACAGGAAACACAAAGAATTCTGGTGCACCTATTATCAGGACTGCATCCTATATGGATTAAAAAAACCCCATTGTATCTTAAATAAAGAGATGACTCAATATTCTGTTTTTCCACTAGTGTGGAAGTTCCACTCAGTGTTGCAGACCTTTATGAGTTTAACTGATAGCCCAGTGAAGGTAAATGCTTTAAGAACTGCACTTGGCACTGTCATCCTCTGTATTATGGAAGCAGAGCAGCAGCAGCCACCTTGCAGTTGCACAGTGCAGTGTGTTACTGCCTAGCTGTTGGACAAAACACATTCCAAGTTTGATTTAAAGACTAAACCTGCATTTTCTTGACTAAAACCATCAGATTTCCTTCTGTACTTGTCAGCCAACATGAATGGCCTTCTGCAGAGAACCCCTACCCATCCCTGAACTACCGTAGTTGAAAGTCATATTTCTTTTCCTCCCCTGACTGAAGATATCCCATTGTTTCACCCAGTTTTCTTGCAGACCTCTTCAGATTCTGGAAAGCAAACTTGACCTGCTCTATTTGGCAGAGCTGTAGGAGAAGGGCCCAGTCCCTGCACCCCTGCCTGTACGCCTGCAGAAGATAGTGCAGACTTTGCCAGCTGTTGAGTGAGGCTGCCAAGGCAATCTCTCTCTCAGTTAGCACCTACAGAAACTGCTGCATCTCCTCTCACCATCCCTGGCCCTATGGGAGCTCACTCATGTCCAGAAGAACATTCTTGTGTGAACCTTCAGGTGACTGTAACCCAAGAGACAAATCTGCCAGGTCATTTCTCTGCCACTCAGGCATATGGCCAAGAAACATCTCAGATCCCTCCATCTCAATACCTAGCCCAAGATACCGAGACTGCATCCAGATCCTCCTGAGCTCCTGCTCCCTAATGATTAGCCTCCCAATCCAAGCCCACACTACTTCACTCTTTCATTGCTTTGAATTAGATGACATCTCCTTCAAAAATAGCCCCTGCCACCTCCCATTTCTGACACACTCAGAAGAGAAAATAATCTCAAACATTCTGGAAAAGATGCCCTAATCCAGATTCTTGGGCCTGATTTAAGCAGCCCTGTCACACACACCTGGAAGCTGAACTAAGAAGGAAAATAAAGTAAGGGCTAAGACAAATCAAACCAGGAATCCAAATTTGATCTTTTTTTTGCTCTCAGTATCCACCTTATAGAAATGATGAAACATCAACTCAAAAGATATTAGGAAAAGCATTTGTGTTTAGAAAGCAGCCATACACTGGAGTTTCAAGCATTACAGAGCCCATAGGCTGCAATCTTATCTTCAAAGCAGTAACTGAGGGTAGGTTTGGGGAACAGAACAAAATTAATAGCTGCTCTTTAGCTATTCATTGTATATGTACCTGGCATAGCGTACGAATGCATAATTCTTAACTATTACCACATTTCCTCCCGAATTTCTCTCTCTGCATGACTGAGCTTTCTGCTGCATTTCCTTCAAAGCAGGACAAGATCTGTGGGAAGACGTGTTTTTATTCTATGATGAATGTCCTAGGGGTGCTCCCCTGGTTTTCTACAACCACAGGGACGCATCTAGAGTGTCACAATGCAAGTAAGAGAGTGAACTTGCAGCGCTGCAGCTCTGCACACCTCTGGTTATGTGTCAGTGTGACACAAAGAAACCTGGGCATTCATGCTGATTACAGAGGCTTCAGCCCCATCTCTCCGTGTCAGCCATGGCAACCACAGCTCACTCGGGACTGCTATTTATGGAGGGTCCCTCTCCAATAAAAGCTGCATTAGAAAAGACACAAAATCCTTTAACAGACAGCTACCTGAAGGTCTGGTCTTCATAACACCAATGTTTTGGAAATACGGTAGCCTCCTCCAATGCCTTTGATTTTTAACATCACAAATTAACCTATTCTGATTAGGGTTAAAAAAATAAATCAGTATTTCAGCAAGAAAAAATAACTCTGGTCACAAAAACCCAAACTTCACTCTTAGCTACTCCAACCAGGCTGAGCATTTTGGTACCATCTTCATTTTTGGTACTGTTGTATTGCACATGAATTAAACTCCCTGCTGGGGCTTGCCATAGTGTCCTTGATGTCCCCAGCAGAATCTAGGGCTGCAGATCCTCTGCAGCTGAAAGTAACCCTGGCCAGAATTACCCATCCAAGCAGCAGATGGTTTTTAGCATGTCAGGTTGACACTCAGTTTGTCAAAGCTATTGGATGTCAGCAGTTTCCAGCCTCATTGTTTTAAGAGCTGGGGGGAAAAAAAGCCCACATAAAAACTATTTAAAAGTAAGAAGAAGACAGTTAAAGGTAAATTATTTCCTGTATGGGGTAATTTCCATACAGAATAAGTTCCTGAAGAGGGACATTCAGCAAAGAACGCAACTTTGTTTGGGAGATAAGTAGGCAATTTTCTAAAGATGAAGATGGTAGGCGCATGGAGAAAAGAAAATAAAGCAAAGGGAGAGAACACACTCTTCACTCAGTAGCCTCTTTTATTTTCATAAGTGTTTCACAGTTGTGGGGAACACAGATAGCAACAATAAATGCAGCAGCGCTTTGCCAACAAGAGACGGCCTGTCCTGATGCCTGGAGGCAAACCTGCTACAGATGAGCAGCTACACAGCTCCTGCAGGAAGCCTGTGCAGAGCGCTGTGAGGAGGCACAGAGCAGACAGGCAGCAGCACGGCCCGGCCCGGCCACGCAGCCGCTGCTGAGGGCACCGCGCCCGTGGGCCTGCACAGAGGGCAGCGCTGCACGGCCATACAGCCCTGTGCTTTAACCCGAGCCAGGCCCTGCGCGGAGGGCAGCGCTGCACGGCCATACAGCCCTGTGCTTTAACCCGAGCCAGGCCCTGCACGGAGGGCAGCACTGCACGGCCATACAGCCCTGTGCTTTAACCCGAGCCGGGCCCGGGCCGAGGGCAGTGCTGCACGGCCATACAGCCCTGTGCTTTAACCCGAGCCGGGCCCTGTGCGGAGGGCAGCGCTGCACGGCCATACAGCCCTGTGCTTTAACCTGAGCCGGGCCCTGCACGGAGGGCAGCACTGCACGGCCATACAGCCCTGTGCTTTAACCTGAGCCGGGCCCTGCGCGGAGGGCAGCGCTGCACGGCCATACAGCCCTGTGCTTTAACCTGAGCCGGGCCCAGGCTGAGGGCAGCGCTGCACGGCCATACAGCCCTGTGCTTTAACCCGAGCTGGGCCCTGCGCGGAGGGCAGCGCTGCACGGCCATACAGCCCTGTGCTTTAACCCGAGCTGGGCCCTGCGCGGAGGGCAGCGCTGCACGGCCATACAGCCCTGTGCTTTAACCCGAGCTGGGCCCTGCGCGGAGGGCAGCGCTGCACGGCCATACAGCCCTGTGCTTTAACCCGAGCTGGGCCCTGCGCGGAGGGCAGCGCTGCACGGCCATACAGCCCTGTGCTTTAACCCGAGCTGGGCCCTGCGCGGAGGGCAGCGCTGCACGGCCATACAGCCCTGTGCTTTAACCCGAGCTGGGCCCTGCGCGGAGGGCAGCGCTGCACGGCCATACAGCCCTGTGCTTTAACCTGAGCTGGGCCCTGCGCGGAGGGCAGCGCTGCACGGCCATACAGCCCTGTGCTTTAACCTGAGCCGGGCCCAGGCTGAGGGCAGCGCTGCACGGCCATACAGCCCTGTGCTTTAACCCGAGCTGGGCCCTGCACGGAGGGCAGCGCTGCACGGCCATACAGCCCTGTGCTTTAACCTGAGCTGGGCCCTGCACGGAGGGCAGCGCTGCACGGCCATACAGCCCTGTGCTTTAACCTGAGCCGGGCCCAGGCCGAGGGCAGCGCTGCACGGCCATACAGCCCTGTGCTTTAACCTGAGCTGGGCCCTGCGCAGAGGGCAGCGCTGCACGGCCATACAGCCCTGTGCTTTAACCTGAGCCGGGCCCTGCGCAGAGGGCAGTGCTGTACGGCCATACAGCCCTGTGCTAACCAGATGTCCTAGGTGACAATGTAAGGTGTAACCAATGGCATGTATTCTATTCTCATCTTCACAAGCTGTTAAAGCAGTTGGGGCAATGTTCGTTATCTCCTACCATGACTCATCTCTGATATCTCCCTTCTGGAGCTATCTCTGTTTAATGGGCAATCAAGGACCCACCACATGACTCACAGAACTACATGAGGCCTTTGTGAGATGCTCGGCCCAAGAGAGAGGAGCCAAGTGTTCCCACCCGGATATAATCTGGGGTTTGGAGCAGCACAAACAGCCCTTACCTACTGGACTCCCAGAGGACCAGAGCTACTGTTGGACCTTCAGGTGAAGACCAGACCCTTTTCCACAGGATCACCGCTTCAACAGGACCACTTCATCTGGACTGCAGCCACCACCATGACTAACAGGGTGTCAGGTTGCATCCTGACTCTGTCAGAGTTCTTGTACTACTGCATTTATTTTTAATTTTCCTATTAAATTATAATTCTGACTTGCAATCTCCCACTGGGTTGTTTTCAAGCTAGTACACCTGGTACCCGAGCCGGGCCCTGCATGGGGAGAACCAGGCTTCTTCTCTTGTGGTGGAGCAGGTGGTGCAGTCAACACAGGAAGCATGGTGGCATCTCTGTCCAGGAGCAACGAGGGCAATTCAGGAGGCGGGGGGACCTTGGCATGGGCAGAGCCCAAACTGACAGGGCTGTGTCCCTCGTGTCCCACAGGGACTGAGCCCAGTGCCCAAGAATCCACCAACAGCCATGGGCACGGCAAGCAATGAACCAGATCTAGGGTACATCCAGAGTGTCCGGCCAGGAGTAAAAGAACCAGAGGTGGCTGCGGCACAGGCCCAATGTCCACCTGTGAGGATGGGGGGACTGGAAATCAGCACCCCACAGCAGAGGTGCTGTGCTGGGAGGGGTCCTCGGTGAGTGGCCATGGGCTGCGAGTGCCCTGGGACAGGAGAGCGGCCGCTCCTCCTGGCCAGGTGTCCCTGAACCCCACGCACTGAACCAGCGAGGCTGCTCGGGGCAGGCAAAGCCTGCCAGCTCAGTCACAGCCCTGCCAGCTCATGTTTGTGCACATCCCATGAGGAAAATTAAAAACGGAAAAGCCAGGAAGGCAGCCAATGGAGGGAGCAGAGGCTGGTGGATCAGATGATTCCCAGGATCCCCCTGTCTACCACACTGAGTGGAAAGATAGTGCCAGAGGAGGAACTGCCATTTGGTGTCCCCAGTCTGAGTTGTGCTCGAGGGATAAAAAGTTAAAAAGCTCAATCCCAGCAGCTGAGCACCCATCAGTGTGAGATCCAGAGACAGTAACATTTACTTAGGGAGAAAACTGGCAAAAAAGCAGAATCTGGATCATGCAAGGCAGTATACTTGCAGAGACAGATGCTCCAGTTCAAAGAGTTTAAGCATCCTCTCTGACTCTGCTTGAGAAAACAAGGAGTTGTCTGCAGCAGGAATTCACACACCATGGCACAACAAGTGCTGTAAACAACAGGCAGGACCTTGGGGCACCATCCCCATCACCAGCAGCACAAGAGTCTGCAAAAACTGCAGCATCCTTCACATCCCCGAAGCAAGAATGCAGGCAAGCTCACTGTTCTGTGGTTAGAAAGTCCCTCCTGTCTATTTGAAAGATGTCTTCAGACCTAACTAGTTGGCTCTCTATGACTCTGGCACCTGAAGCTTGCCTGATCAGACTGGAAATGAACTTTGGATTTCAAACTGCTCTGCTAAACACACGAGAATCATCTGTCATTAGCTACAGATAATTTAACACTCAGAGCCAGAACATCTAGTGCTGAAGGAGCAACAACAGTTAACAGGAGTCTTCATTTTACAATAAGTGAACGTTCAGGGTCTGCCAGCCCATGGAAGGGAGAGCTTCCCTCTCTTGCACAGACAGGGAAAAGATCGTGCTTGTGTGCAAGTCCAAAGGTGAGAGTGCCATAAATTACTTGCAGTGCTCAGTCTGATGCAGTACACTTCTGTGGCAGGATTGCTACCCAGGAAAAAAAGTCACTAGCTTGGAGGATAACTGCTCTTCTCAAAGTTTCATTAAAGGAAAAAAAAAAAAAAGTCTTGTTAACGTATTAAGCAGAGATAAAAGAAAGTCCAAGGTAACTTCAGTAGAGATGGATTGAACTCCAGTGATTTGCATCAGTTAAATATGCAATGGATCCTGTTTACAGACCACCATGTATCTGGCATTATTAATGAATCATATTCTGTTTCTTCCACTTAATTGCCCTAACTGTGTTAACAAAATTAGGAGAAGAGCTTAACAAAACATAAATAAATTATTTTGAAAACAAAACTAGCAGCCCCAGGTACTGTGGCATATTGCTGAGAGAAAGCAGGTGGCCACAGGTGGCTATGAGCCTCCAAAGGTAATGACTACCCATATGCTGTGCTATAGGGCTTGGTTGCACTTTGATGAAATACTCTGTCTACGAGCTGGCACAACACATTTGTTTTCAGAGCAATTAAAATCTACAGTAGATCAGAAAACACCATTTTTATGAAAACCTCCAGCACAACAATACTTTACAGACCTATTGTAAGAGCATAAGGATTTTGTCCTTTGGGCTAAATCCTTGTCGGTTTTCATTTCATTGTTTGGATTTCTTTTTTCCCCTAGCAAAAAGAGGTGTAAAATTTAAGTACCACTACTCAGTGACATCTAACAGTCTGCACATTGCATGGACAGGTGTTATCATCTATTAGTGAAGGAGTTATTACCTGACTTTCAAGGCACCAGACTGTCCTGTGAGCTGTGCTTGTGCAGCTAACCAGTTTCTAAGTGAGCCACTGCCACAGAGTGAAAAATTCATTAACTGGTATCAAGAACAAGATGAAGTTAAGCCTCAATTAGGGCACAGATACACTGAGATAAATTAAAATACCCTATCTGCAAAGTTTACTGATCAACAATAGAATTCTTCATTTAGGAAAGAATTCAACTTCCAAATTAATCTACATGACTTGTCAAACACTCGATGGCTCATTTTCTAGACATTTAGGCATTTTAGACATTTTTCTAGAATCCGCGGAAATAGTGTTTCAGTCTCCCCACAGATCTCGTTGTCATTTTTGTGCAGCAGAACAATTTTTTGTAGTTCTGCAGTATCTCATCCATACTTACCTCTATAATGTTTAAAAAACCAAGCCTTCCTGCTTGCAGGTTTATAGTTTACATCATTTCAACAGCCCATTCCCTCTAGGATTCCCCTGCTACAGGAAAAAACAGTAGGGAAAGGGCCTTTCCTTCTACCCTTTGAAAACTCCAGAAGACTCAAGTGAGGCAAACCCAGGCAGCTCTGTTTTATCAGATTCCTTGAAAGATACTTCTTTACAAACCTCCTGGGTGCTATACCCTGGTGTTAAACACCTCATCTCATTTCTTTCCAAAGACATACGCTGTGAAAGTTAAGGTTGGGCAACAGCTCTTGAGAGCCTTGGCAGCATCCTGCCTGCCGCCCTGCACGGCTGCCCCTCTTCTCTCTTTTTCTCTACACCCGCCACCCCTGGATTTTTGTTGTGCTCATCAATACTCTTAGGGAAAATTATCATTTTATCTACCTGTTCTAAATTGCTCTGTTGAGAGGCAGAGGTGTAACAAGAGCATGTTCCCCACTGCAGCAGAAGACATAGTCAAGCTCTTACAACACCAATAGAAATAGCTACAAGGAGGAAAATTTAATTAATTTCTTTAAGGTCTCCACCTTCCCTAACCCAGAAGTATTTAAACAAAACTACGTATATAAAGAGCATGAAAGTGTTATGCAAAATCAAAAATGAAATTTATTAGTAATTGGGAAAAGCAACTTAGTTGTAGTTGGAGGAGCCGAACAAGGAACAACTGAGGCAGGTTCTGTATCTTTACCCAGTACCTCTGGCAAATAGGAAAAGAAACATCTCTTTTCTGACTACAGACTCCACCAGTATATTAAGCATTTTCATACGGTACACCTCAAAAAAAAAGTGCTGTGCCAATTAATTTTTGACAGAAGTCCTCTTGCTTTTGCATCTAAGGGATGTGTGCTGCTACAACACACCAGGCCTCTGGAGCTGTGACATCTCCTTTCACACAGCTCAGCCAAATTTTTCCTTCTCCTTATGGCATCTGAGCTAAGTTGCTGCCCATCAGCAAGGTCTCCCCCTCCTCCCTGCCCTCCACCACTGCTTCCCTCACAGCCCTGAATTACTCTTTGCTCTGCATACAAATTCCTGCCCTTATCTTGCTTCAGCCCTGGCCTGTCTCCCACTGTGCAAAAACTTGCTGCTTCTAATCCGTATTTCTCAGCCAGCAGTCCTTGCAGTTACAGCTCACACCCCAGGACACCTCCCTGGCAGGAGATTCTCCCTCTCCCTCTGGCTGACATTTCCAGGGTGCCTGTGCCCCTCCCGAGCTGTCCTGTGGGGCACGCATTGCCTGCCTGAAAGTTCTGAGCCCCCTAATCTCCACTGCAGTCACCCAATGACCGACGTCAGTGTCACTGAGCGTTCTCTGCACAGCTTTGAAGAATTTATAAGACTGAAATATTCCCCTAGCTCGCTAAAATACTGGTGTTAATGCCATGGTCCCCGCAGAGCACACGGCAGAGCATGTCATCGCCTCACACAGCAGGAGGCAGAGAGCCATTGCTGCTCCTAAGCCTGGCAGTGCACAGACACACAGTGCCAAGCATTTTAGTTTAAAAGACGTCCATCCCCTCCCACTGCCTCCGAAATCAGTTTGTGCTGCAGCAGAAGGAAGGGGAGAGGGTATTTTTATTATTATATTACAAAGAGTCTTTGAGAAGTACTAGGAACATCCATGAAAGAGGTAGAGAAAATCAGAGTGTTGAGGCCCTGCATTTCATAGAATCACAGAATGAATTAGGTTGGAAAAGACCTTTGAGATCATCGAGTCCACCCTATAACCTAACACCACCCTGTCAACCAGACCATGGCACTGAGTGCCACATCCAGGCTTTTCTTACACACCTCCAGGGATGGTGACTCCACCACCTCCCTGTGGTCTTGCTGTACCATGTGAAGGCACAAAGAGGACAACAATTCCTCCCCGTATTTCTTACCTTTCAGAAGGACATGAAACTTACAAACAGAATGTTTGGCCCCAGTCTGAAGCTTCTTCTATATTCCTTATTATACGTGAGGTGTGTTCTTTCCTGCTGGAGCTTCAGTAGGATCACCTATGGGGACAGTGCTCCTCAGTTGTGTGCACACAGGGAACAGCAAGACTGGACTTCCCCACTTGGGTAAAGAGGGGTGAAATCAGAGCCCCTGAAAAGAATATACTCAAAGAATACAGTTGGCTAAGTCAAGGATCAGCAGTGTTACTAGCATTTTCTCTTACTGTGTATTTATTCCAATTCTATGGATTCAGATCATATAGGCATGTACTATCACTTTACCTGCTCAGAAGATGGAATTGCAACTGCCTTGAGAAACGGCTTTGAAAATCCACCTAATCCTACTAAAATGCCCATTAAACTTCTGCTTAAATTTAATAGTGATGTTTTACAGAAGTTTCTTCCAAAAAGTTTCCCTCTACGCTAACTATACACTATTTTTATAACACTGATAACTAAATTTTCTACTTACTTCAATGCTGGCAAAAGATACCTGAATAGGTGGCCAGATTTCAAGAAGCACTGGAAATGTAAAGTACCCACTGTACTCCAAACCAGGATTCACTGCTTCTCCAACGCATGCTGTTCCATGCCATCAACCTCTTGGTGAAGGAGTCTGTGCCAGTTAAGAAGCAGATGTGTGTAGCTTACAGAACTGACAAAAACTCACTTGTTTCAAGGCAGAAAATTCAGTAAGACATGAAGCAGGTCCATCTTCTCTGTTGCTCCAGTCCCTTTAGCACCTTACTTTTGTAAAACTGAGACTGGAGGCCCTAATTCAGCAAAGCATTTTGCCATACATTAAAGTTCCTCTAGAACTTCATGATATACTTCATTATATCAAAATACTTCATTAAATCAGGGCCTCTGATGTGAATGATTTCTCAACCACTGAGAGGAAAGATGGACAAAATGGTTATTTTTCAGATTCAGGCAAATATTTGAACATAAATCAACAAAAAAGCAGCCATGCAGAGCAAGATCTCACATTAAAAACCATTATCACTAGCCTGAAATCAATCTGACAACCTTTAAATCAGACTTCAGCTGATCTGCAGACCATAAAGAAATACTCCTTCCTTCATTCCATTCATGTACTGCAATAAAAGACTAGTAGCCCAGAGATTTTCCTTAGCCTGGTAGACAACAGCACAGCTGAGGTCAAGCAGCGACACCAGTGTGTCTTCATTGCATTTGACTGAAGTTCAATAAACTTGTGTAGATACAACCGTCAAAGGCAGGGATGCTGTTAACAATTCTGTAAAGGCAGAGCACTCGGGGAGATGAAAGGCAGCTGCCAGCGTGCGGCCACGGGGCTGCACCACTGCAAACAATGAACGGAGACAGAGCCATCGATTAGTGCTGCCATCCAGCTGCTCTGGCTGAGCTCGGGACAGCTCAGCGACTGCACTCAACTGAATGCAGCAAGAGGTAACCTTGTCCTCCTCTCCCTGCTCCCACCCAGGTTATAATACATGAAATTAACTGAGTACTCAGAGGAAACTTATGAATTTTGGGGATCTCAGAAGCAATTTTCAATTTAACCATATGAAATGTGTGCAGTTTGATCCAAGCCATTTAAATTAGTTCATTGTGAGAGTCAGCTGGTATGATATAATTTGCTTGAGAATGAAATCTGGCCCTGTCCTTCAGCACTACTGTCCCTGTCCATACTCATGGACCTTTTGTTAGTCATGTATAGAGCTGCTTTAAATAACAGAATAACATCTGCCAGAAAATCATTAAAGCCCCAGTACAGTAAAAATGAAATTGCGTATGGCAGAGCCTCTGCAATATCTCATTGCCAGACACTACCTGGTTTCCATGCAAAGGCAGGTAAAACTGGAATTCAGAACAATTTCTTGCTGGTTTAAATATTCAAAAGCTGGTTTTGAGTACTTGCCCGGATGCAGCCCCTCCCCATGTAGCAAGGCCAGCCATCGGCAAGTTCAGCATTAGCCAGCTCCGTATCTCCTGCATAAAAGTCACGGTGCTGTGAGCAATTAACCACCAGTGTAAGTGGATTTATCCCAGGAAGGAGGAAGAAGGACAATTCAATAGCATAATACAGACATGTCTGGATAATTAATAATAACCAGTTAGTGGGGGAAAAATAACTGTGAGCTGTGGAGAATGTTGTGTTTGGGATTCATTTTCACTCTGCTAAAAGTAATGCTGGGGCAATAGATTTTATTTTATATCCAGTAGGAAATACCACAATGATTATCTACTGTAATTTCAAACACAAGCAAATAAATGACACAGTGATATGTACCATCATCTGAGCAAAAAATCGTAATGTTTAATCAGCTGTTTCCTATAAAAGGACATTTGCCTGTTGGATTGCTTTCAGCCAGTACTAACAGAATTAAAAAGAAACATTCTGAAATGAAGAGAGCATTAGATGTGCCATTCAACTGGTTCTCTCTCGTGCCTGAGATTTTGTGAATGCAGGCACATCTGATGTGCCTAGTGGTCCATCCCAGTTTTCTTCCCTGTCAGTGGGAGACTGCTTCGAGGATACTGGATCAGATTGGAACTGGAGGAGGCTTTGATTTTTTTTTTCCTTTGAAAGCCCAGCACATAGTCACAGTTGGTCCTGTCGTAGATGGCACCACAATCCCATCATTAATTCTCTGCATTTCTTTTATCCTTCACTTTTGGAGCTTTGCAATGTAGGAGCAATGCCAAAAAAGTAAAGGGATGCTTGCTCTCCAGCATAAAATTTATTTACTTTTCATTTAAAAAACCCCAGATTTAAATTAGACAAAGGTAAAATACCTTAAAATATTTTCAGGTGTTGACTTTGAATATTTTCAGACTTGTTAAAAACATTGTAGGAAAGTTGACAGATTTCTCTATGTCCAAAAAAGGGTGCAAGAGATGAAAGAACACTACTCCCAACACTCGAGTCAGGAACCAAACAAAGAAATGTTCAGACATAAGTAGATCATGGCCCTTTATTTGTTCTGATAGCTCATGCTCTGGCTCTCATGACAACCCAAACTTAGGCATTGACACACACGTCGTTTAATGCCATTAAAAAAACTTATAAAGCCTTCCATTCTTTTCTGTTCCCACAAAAAAATCTCAGTGATAAAAGTCAAACCAAAGTGAGTGATGAACAGGAACACAAGTCTGACGGAGGGGGGGGTGGTTTATTCAATCATAACCTACTACATTATTCACAAAATGTATCTTGCTGGGTTTATTATTAAAAATCCCCAAACCCACAACCAAATCGAAACCCACCAGGATGGGTGTGTGAACTAGACAGTACAAGGGCTCTGCAGCCCCTGGCCAAGACCCTGCTCTGCAGCTGCTCTCCCAGCCTGGTTCAGGTAGTGTCCTTTGCCTCCCTCCCTCTGCACTGTGGAAAGATGAGAATTCACTTCCTCTGAAAAGTGCTATTCAGAAATGTACACTGAGCAAAGATGGATCACCTATTAGTGCTTGCTACAACTAAACTAGATGTGTCCCAAAACCACAGTGAAAATTGGGCTTCCGACATGATTCACCCTCTTCTAGGTCACATTCCCAAAACTGCATGTTTTACCCATAAAAAAAAATCACATGGGTTTCCCAGAGAATTCTTGCAAAGAGATTTCTTAAAGCACTATAGCATTACATATTCAGGTCCTTCATGTAAAGTCCCTACGTATGTCTATAGGTATTTAATCCAACTGAAAAGCTGTCAGTGTTTCCTATGCTTGGAAGAGTCTCTGCACTGGATCTTTGTTTCAAAGCCAAAATACAAGAATTCTTGAGAAAAGTTCACCTGGGACTGTCTTCACATATATCAAACTCTATGAGAGGAAACAGCATTTCTTCCATGTATCGCCATGAGAAACTTCTTGTACTGTAGATTTTACAGAGTGTTTGCTTATGTATTTCACGTATGCAACCCCACATCCTCATTGCACTTACCCTTATATTTATCCAAGTTATATAAAGAAGGATCCAAGTAATACCAGAGCCCAAAGTATAAAATTATTTCCTTATCTACAGTTATATATAGCTTAACTGACTTTATACAGCCTTTTGGCAGCAGCACATCTACTGAATTTGTATTTCAGTTCACATGCCACTTTCAAGGCTCCAATATTTCAGCACAATTACAAATTAATGAGATAGGTAGTCTCCGTTGCAGAGATAGCAGCAATCTGTAAAAGGGTATTAAGAAAAGGAGTAATTTATTGGCTCATGAGGGTTCCGAGTGTGCAGTCACATTAGCATGACAGTGGGAGGTCAAGAGACTCATTAGCCAGCAGTTACAAGATATGCAACTCAGTATTTTACAGCGGCAGCATGTACACGCAACATACACTTTCAGAAGCAATTATTGGGTGCTCACCTTGCCATTACCTTTGCCTCAGTCTCCCAACACTCCTGAAGGCCGTGGGTACCCACTGTAGGGGGTCATTGCTGTGTGCCTACAGTAGGAAACCCCCTCCGGATTTGTTTCTGCTATGTTACCAAAAACTTTTGCCCGCTAACACTGGAGCAGCAGAGAGCAGAACGCCTGCTGTGCCCCACTCCTGGGTGAGGGATCCAACAGCCACACTCCTGCCCCAGCACAGCACCAGCCTTAACCTGGCTGCTACAGCCAGCGCAGATGGGTCTTGTTAATACCCGAGCTCACGTTTTCACCTTGAACAACAAAGGAAGCATGGCCTGGGTTTGAAATTTGGGGCTGGGGACAAAGGTGAGGGAAGGCAGATGATGGATGGAAAGAGGAAAAAATATGCGTGGGGCTTGAGGTAAGATACAGCAGCAGGGCAGTGCCACCAAATGCTTGTTCTCAAACTGAGGAGAAAAACATTAATGTGTCACAAGGTGTAAAACTGAATAAATTACCAAAAACGAAGGTGTTACATCCTGATAAAATAAGGTGCATATCTCCACTGACTGTGGTGGTACTCTGATGTTTTATACCCACTGAGATGGCTTTAGCCCGTTTTGAAGACCCTTACTTAAAGGGAATAAAACCTGCAAACAATATGAAGCTTCTGACTGCAATTGATTCACACAGGGGAAAGAAGACTAAAGTAAACTTGGAGAAAGCAGACGAGATACTGTGTTTAAATTAGCATAAAGTTAGGCTGGCATTTCTTGTCTCCCACCCCTCCCTCTCTGGTCAGACACCCCACATCCTTTGTCTATGGAACAAGGGATTAAAGCAAAGACATATGCTTGTTTTTGTCTAAATCAAATATGTAGAATGCAATAATTGACTCTGAATATGCTGCATGACTGATATCAGCAAACACCTTAATTATTAATTGAATTTCTTTAAACTAACAGTATCAAAGCCTATTACATCAATTCTTATCACAACTGCAGCACTCCAAGACTTCAATGTTATTCCTAATTAAACACATGGGTACCTATATGAGAGAGAAATAACACGAGCTTCACTATTTTCACAGATTTCAGATGTTCCTTAAATTTTACAAGAAGCCATCTCTCTTAAGCACTGGGATATTTCTCATTAAGAGCAGATTTGGTTTTTTCAATTAGAAACATCAGATATTGCCTTCTATTAGAAGTATTTTGGCCTAATTTTGATCTCACCTAAAAATGGCAGTGCCAGACTAGCATAAAAATCAGAGTGAGAGCAGAATTGTGATCAAATCTGGAGTCAAATAAGCAGATCTTCAAAGGTTTCATACAGCTGATACCTGCATTATTCAGGCTTTTTATCAATTTCAGCTTCTGATGCTCCTTCCCCTTGGTCATGGTTTTTGCACATAACACATCATTATGCTGTGGAGTTAATTGCCCCAGGATGTTTGGAGGCCAGGAGCAAATACGGGTCAACAAAGAAATTACTAAATAGATTAACATAAAACAGATTCTTTGGGGAATTCTGTCAAGAGTTCAATCCCATCTCTAAGCCAAGGTCCTTTAACTGAAGGTCATTGGAAAGACCGACATTTCCTTGTAGACTGGCTCCATACAGAGACAAATCCCAGCTCCTTCCTCCTGTACAAAGGCACTGCTTGAGCAAGGACTGTGCTGCACAGCCCTGTGCTGTGACCCCACACAGCTGTTGCACGTTCTTCACCTTTATGAGGGAGCCTACTGCTGCCTCCTTTCATCAATGTATAGGGCTGAAGGGACAGATGTCCAGCAACTGCACTTGTATAGGGATGATGTGTAAATGGCAGAGTAGGAAAACTGACCAGAGGAAGTTATATTAAAAAAAAAAAAAAAAATAGACCTGCACAGTAACAGTAAAAACAAGTTCAGCTCTTTACTGAAATCCTAGTGAAAAACAGCTAAATAAAATGGAATATAGGTCAATTTAAAATAGCCATTTACATGCTGGTGGAAGGTAACATCCAGGCCCAGGGCAAGTACTTCCCCTGAGCAAAACCCCCAAGTGTACACAGTTTGAATGCAGATCTTCCATAATATGAGGTGTTTCACCAGAGTGGAAATTTTTAAATTGCTGCTTCCAGCCCCTTTTGTTTTGAAAGGAGCGGAGACAAGAGCAAGTCTGTTGACCATTTGGCTGAAAGGCAAAGACAGCTGAGATTTTGTTCTGCTCCACATCTCAGCTCCATGGCACAAAGGACACTGCTCTGGGGATAGGAGGATTTAACAACCAACAAAAATGCCATATACCTGCCTTCTACTCCACAGTGCTCACTGGGTCTGGAGTAGCTGCTTCATCTGCTCCTGAAAGTTTCTTTCACACTGGCAGCACTGCACAACCCATGGTGTTTGAAAAGCCAAAAAGAAAAAATATCTCTTATCAAGGCCAATGCTGCCCAAAAGGTTGGGAGCCTCAACCAGAAGAGCTGGCTTAGCACCCTGAGTTAGAAAACAACCTCTGTGTAAAGAATTTTTAATGAACTGATTAGGCTCTAAAATCATTCATGGCACATTCTTCTCTCTTCTCATTCCATTATAAAAGAGAAATATTCATCTATTCACATTTATGAACATAGCCTACAAATGTAGCAAACTTTAGTAAATTCAG
Organism: Oreocharis arfaki; assembly: GCA_013398015.1. Taxonomy (NCBI): domain Eukaryota; kingdom Metazoa; phylum Chordata; class Aves; order Passeriformes; family Paramythiidae; genus Oreocharis; species Oreocharis arfaki. The sequence goes on along the minus strand of VZRR01010730.1, from coordinate 169,725 downwards.
CTTATAAAGATAAGGAGCATTTAATGCTCCTTTTGCAACATGTAGCCCTTCACCATCACCCCCACCTGCTTCTCTTTCAGGCCAGCACTGGAGTTCAGTGTTTGAAGAGCCATTTTACTGGTGTTCTTTACAGTGAATCCAGTGAATCTCCAAATCAGCAATTACTTTGAGTCAGTAGAACTGTGTCTAATTATTCCAAAGTGATTGTATGTATTAACCTACATATTAGCATATTCATAAAACAAAAAGGAAACACAGACTCGCCATCATTTCACAAACACCCAGGTGACCACTTGTGAATGTCAACAAGGAAACACTTCCACTGTTTGCACTTATACATTTCCTTAACTTCATTCTTCATTAGCAGTACACATTATGCTTTTTAATGACTGCAGTGTTAACAATTAATAAATTCCTCTTTTGAAAAACCAGCCTGGGTGACCAATGTATGCCCACAGCTTTGTATCTAGCCAGTTCAATAGCTGCTTCAGGGTGAGATCCTGCCCCCAGCCAGAAAACAGCCAACACTAGAAATGAGCTTCCCTTGGCCTTTGAACAAAAACATGATGCAAGCTTGGGGAAAAATAAACACCTAAGTGATGTAGACACTGCCATGTGGTGGATTTCTTATGTTTGTTTCCATTTACTTCCAGCATTGCATCATAAAAACCACATTTCCCTTTTTCAGCCTTCCTGTGCAATTGAACTAGAAAGGGCTCCTTGCTATCATCCTTACAGGTACAGACCTCAACATGTGCCAGAATTTACTGAGCATCAGAAGTGAGCAATCACACCTACACACAGTTACTCTGGATCCCTCCAGCCTTTTGTTTAAAACAATAAATGGCAAAAGAGACCAACCAAAATGGTCTTAATATGGACCCATACGAAATATCCATATATATACAGTCACACAAACGCATGCCCACCATAACCCAAACACATCTACCACGCCAGATACGCCAACACACAGACAGAATAAGCAAGTTTTAAGATTGTGTCTTAAAAGTGCCCAGACATACAAAAACCTGGCCAATGCAGGAGTCTCTTCCCCAGCCCTCATGTCCTCCCTTTTTTCTCCTCCTCCCATACTTACATGCACTCCTCTCTCTGACTTTTGTCATCGCATTACCTAAACTTTCTTTCATCTTCTTTGTACCATGTTCCCCTTCTGCCACATCTTAAGAGAGGAATAGCTCTCAAGTATCTGGAAGGGATGGATATAAAACCCCCTTTCTTAAGGGGCTGTGGCATTATCCCAAATTACACTTTTACAGTGTTCAGAGAACCAGACTTAGAGCCCAGTGTAGGAATTGAATATCCTTCTCCTGAAGAGAACAGTCCTCCTGGAAGACTCTAGTAGGTCCCTCTGCACTTATCCTAAAATCAGAATAGACACAATGATGCTGGCCTGGGCTTCCCACCAAAATAAAACCGAAGGTGACCTGCAGAGGAGCTCAGGCTTTGCATCCACACACTTGGCTCACACGGTTCTTTTGAAAGCCAAGGCAATGAATGGGCATGAAATCTCAGAGTGCTTCTGGCAAGCCCTGGTCACAGAGGGTGCTAAGCACTGACCCTAAAGGCTGGCCAAATACCTCTGAGGTACAAATCACTTTCTCACTCAGTTGCTGTCATCTGGAAGGTTGAAAAAAGGACAGAGATCTGAAGGACTCCTCTGTGATAAACCCCCTTTCTCCCTCATATTTATTCATCACTGCACCTGAAATGAGTAAGTCGAATCTCAAATTGAGGCTGCACATATACAAACATTTTAGCAGACCAAAAAGAGCCTTCCATATGTCTTAATATTTTCTGCTATTTAGAGATGCCAGGTAAATCAGAATTCCCTGTAAAACAAACCACACAAACACACATAGATGCTGCCCCAGTCCTAGAAGGCAGCTGTGTCCTGGTTGCTTTCACTGGGCACAAAGCCTCCACATGCTGCAGCTACCTCGCTTATAGACCTTGTATAGGCTTGGGGTTTATCGCATTTTTATGGAAATTCAGTTCAGTGCTCAATTTACCCTTATTTAAATGCTAATTTCAGTGAAGTGGTTTAACAAAGCAATTATGAAAAAAAGGCTCTAATCTTCCACCGACTGACTAGGGAGGAACTCAGAATGTGGTAGACAGATTAACCATGTAAATGCAACATAAGCGATCTGTTTCCTACTTAATGCACTCGGTGATAAGCGATTTGGTTACAAAGGTGACAGTTCAGCCTCCTTTTCTAAATATATAACATCAAAGAATCAACAAAATACTAACACCTCATGCAGGGTGTTGCATATAATAATTATCCTTAGCAATCTCTCTTGTTTTCTGTACTTAACACTCACTCTTGTTTTCCTTCTTAATGTCTGTTTATCCATTTTATTTAGAACTTCTGACTGTAAGATATAATCAGACACTTTAGAAGGCATTTTACTATAATTGTAGTTAGTCGAGTTAAGTGCCACAATTTAAAATGGTTTCATGCTAATTCCACCTCCCCCCTCCACCAGAGCTGCAACTGAATCTCACAATGCCAAGCAGTTCAAGAGGTCTCCACCTACTAGAATGAAAATTCACCAGTTCTACCAGCTCCCCAAAGCCTCTTTGGGTAGAAACTAAACACGAACATCCTACCTGCAACAACATATTTCTCAGAGCAAGGGTAAGCAACAGAGAGAAGTGTGGCATGGGAGTTTTAGGCCCGATACCTATTTCTTGGGTAACCTACAGTGCCATTAAAATTTGCAGCACCTGTCTGGTGTTGAGAACAGCTAACATGTGACTGACAGAAATCTGTGAGATACTGTCAAATACTCCATCTTTTGCCTCTGAATCTGTGGAATTTTATTTAAGTTGAATACACAAAGGATTCAATGTCACTGTTGATTTATGAGCTTCAAATATCAAATTTTATTTTCTAAAGTTTAATCATTGCAGTTCTTTTCTTCCAGAGGCCTGTTACCTCTCTTTGAGAGCTTCCTCCCTGACTTTCTGTCATCGTTTCAGTTCTCCCCAATGAGAATTTTTTTTTTCTGTTTTTTTTTTTCTTTCCTGGTTTCTCCCATCCCTTGCTGAGTGTGCTGCCTCAAGGTTGTGCAATCTGTAGGGACAAGGCTGTGAGGGAGAAGAGAAACCAAAGCTTGTGAGCAGTTTTCTTGGGTTTGATGCACAGTTGTCCCAAGTAAACAGCTCAGGTCCTGAAGTTCCGTAACAAACTGTCAGTTCAGTTACAAACCCTGAATGAGTGTGTAACCTCTAATGAAATGAGGTTTAGTGCTTTGGAAAGTAAATGAAAATAAAAGATTGCTGACGTGAGTCCTGGTGGCAGAGACCTGTATAAGGAGAGAGGTCTCATGAGAAAAACTGAACTCCCAGCACTACAATATTCAGTGATATTTGAATCAATGGTTACCCACAAAGAGATTTCACACAATACATGGAATAAATTTAAGTTAGAAATCCATATCCATTTGATTTAAACTAAGTACTTTGGGAGAGTAAAGCAGCCTCCCTTGACAGAATTTGTTTCATTAAGGTTTTCCTAAACTTTACACAGCACAGTAGGCACAGTAATTTTATTTCCAAATTAGTTAAAACAGCTTCTGATCCAGTAGAGGTGCTCAATTACGATCAGAAGGGCAAGAAACTAAAATATATGTAAGTGTGCTGGGCAATTCATGTCATTTCAGCATAATTATTCTACCTCAGGGTCAGCTCAAGTTGCTCCCACAAAACCTAACTTCCTCTGAAGGGCTATTTGTCATGGATGCTTGATTCTTAATCACCTCATCAGATCAACTGCTGCTCTGCTTATCCCTGTGATCATTGGGAAGGTTTCAGGCCCCTTCTACTGAAGTTAGTTATTAGTCAGCTCCATTCCAGCTGTGGGGCTCAAAATTTCCTAAAAAGCAAATGCATTTAACAGTGTTTCAGCTCATGCAGAAGAGTTCTTCTAAGTACTTGCAAAAAACCCCACCAAATAATAATAAAGAGCAAACACCCGTTTGATGTGACACTCAGAGATTTTGGGCCTGAGCTCTGCAGCTGCCAGCTGAGGACACCAATGCTGTTGTACTTCCTTACACTGCAGGTCATGCATTCCTAGTAAGGCTCTGGGTCCCTTCTGCACCTGGCCAAGGGAAATGCCACAAGATTAATTCCCACCCAGTCGCACCTCTAGAGTAACCACAGACACTGCACACAGGGCAGACTCACAGAAAAGCCTTTGGAAAAGATACCTGAAAGTGATTTTGGACATACATTGTGAAGAAGTTTCCAGTGGGAATTGGCTCACTGGGGACTGGACCCTGAACGCTCTTAGGGCAGTGCCTGCATTATTAAAAGGAGGTATTTTAAATGGTCATATTTCTAACACGTTTTGAAACAGCAGGGGAGACAGCAACCTGAACCCCGTGGTCTCCTGTAGGCGGCCTGTCGAGACAACCCAAAGCACAAGGTTAGTGTGCTACCCCTCCTTAGAAGTCCTCTGGATGGTCTGGAGTGTCACTACTGAAACACTGCGAAGTGCCACACCTCAGTAATAACATACAGCTCTGTTTCAGCTTTCCAGGTAGGTCATAATGTTTAATTACAGTATTTGTATTTAAGCTCTGCACACAACAAATCAATTTCAGCTTTGCAGTATGTGCCGGACTACCTCTCAGTAGCATTGAAAAAAAAAGGAAGAAAACATCAGCCATCTGCCTGCATGTTCCCAGAAACAAGAAAACATCTATCAAGCCTTGGCACAAACAATTCTTATTTATTTTTTATCTATTTATTTTCCTAAAAGCATCACTGAAACAATTCACAAGATTCATAATCCGCAAGAAAAGCGATTTAAGCCCACATCTGCAGGAAAATATTAATTTATAAAAAACCAGTAATCTACCTAAAACCTCCTTAGGAAAACACTTCTGTAAATTCATGTCATATGACTGTGCCCCAAAAGAACTGAAAAATGTATTATTCAGTTGTTTGTGGTTTGTAGGTATAGAACTGCGTGTGTAAAAGAAGAAGGGCACAAAGCCAGCAGGAAACATTATTATAGGAACCGTCTCTCAGAGGCAAATCTCAAATAGAAAAGCATCCACAGGCTAGTGGATACAAAAATACAGCCCCAAGCCCTGAGGTACAGCCTGTGCTTTCACACTGCCCTGCCCTTACGAGCAAAGCGGCACAGCAGAGGAGCCAAACACCGTGATTGTTCAGCAAGTCCAAGAGTTTAGAGCATTGTCTCTAATTCTGTTGGCTTTAGGGGCAAAGCTCCATTTGCTTTAGTTCCTTTGCCCTCAGCCCCAGGGACAGAGTGCCCAAGGATCAGCCACATCACCTCAGCTCTGCAGTGCTCCTGCACAACCACAGCAATCCCAGTGATTCCAAACAACCTTCCTTCCTTTCAGGCTCTCTGGTACAGGAAGAACAGCACCTGACCTACAGGCTGACACATCAGAAACTTTTAAATCCCAGTGTTCCACCTGGATGTCTGTGGCTTGTTTCTGTTTTTCAAACACTCCCTGCTGAGCTGAAGGGGGTTTGCTTGCGTCAGCTGAGCCCCCGTGTGCCCTGTGAGCAGCAAACAGATGCAGCTCCCTCAGCTCAGGTGCTGGATTGCTCTCGAACCCACTTCCATCCATATCCCTCCCCCATGAGCACGCCAACCCCCTTCACACATGCACAGAACTTTTTGTGGACTGCACTTGTCTGGGAGAAAACCCAAAAGCCTCCTTTGTTCTCCCACTCTGTTCAGGTGAAAATACACCCTCAACTTGGCTAGAGTTGTTCCACCCCTGGAGCCCTCTAGTCCCCCCGATACAAGGTCCATTGAGTGACTCTCCTGGGTAGCCAGGGCTCCAGAAGAACACACAACAAAAGAACACATGGATGGTCAAAGGCGCCCCACATGTTCCCTCCTGCATTGGCTGTCATGAACATCCTCTTCCTTTGTACGCTTTTGGATGTGATAAAATTACTATTGGATATTCGTGACCTTAAAGACAACTGCACTTTCAAAGCTTATTTCAAATGGAGACTACTGCATGGCAATGATTTATATTAGCTCCTCTGCAGAATATTGTCACTTGCTTTTTCATTTCAGATATTGCAAAGGCCTTAGTCTGTCTCAGTGGTGGGGAGGACAATAAATCTGGATGTGTTCAGGGCACGGGGAGCAGGAACAGACACTTTCCAGGGCTGTATTCACTGCTCTCCCTCCAGAGTCACACATGGGACTCACTTTCTTCGGCAGAACTCCAGAGTTCTTGACATTGTTCAGGAGACAAACAATCTAAGGCAACTCTTTTAGCTGAATGGGTCTTGCAGGTATGTGTGCTCTGGAATAATGAGTACAATGTTTTGGTGCAAAAGAAGGACAAGAACAGATTCTTCAGGTATACTTGCAGTCCTGTTGGGAACAGATCTAAAATTTCATGTTTTCATGAGTAAGATGAAGGGACAGTACTTGCATGCCTATGCCCATTTCTTTTTTCCTTCTACACTTTGCAATATAACATTAGCAGGAGTGCCAGAGGTGCCCATCAGTGAAATATCAATACAAATATATGCAAAGAGTTCATGGAAATATTCATGCCAGCTTAAGCTATTGCCGTGGTGAACAACTGCCATAGAAATAAACCATTTCAGCTGAAGACTCAAGGCAGCAGTCACTGGCCATAGCAGTTCTTGTCCAGGGGAAGCACAGAGCCTCCCTTCAGCCTAATGTCACAGGCAAACACATGGGCCATAAAAAGGGAAAGAGGGCACAGAGGTGCCAGGGAAGAGCACAGACACCAACCAGCACAAAGTGTTAATTGTGTGCTGGGTTTGTCATAATTTCTTCCTCTTTTCAGTTTAAGGGGTTGAAATTTATCTTATATGTTTTAGCTGGAACCCACAGATAGTTTTCAAGAAGTTTTAGCTCTGAAATAATTTTATCATATTGTATCAATATGATATAAACATAAAAACATCTTTAAATAATTTGTTAATGCTGAATTAAACTTTCTTTAAAGTAAGAGGAAGTTAAATTACATAAATGAAACTACAGCAATTAGGCTATTTAAACCGTGAGCAGAAAGATGGAAGCTGACAGGATATCGAGTAGCATCCACGCTTCAATATGAAAGACTCCTGTCCTCCACCCATCACAAAGGCTACTCAGGCTATTTCAAACCATTTTAATCTGGTCTTGTATAAAATTACCCTCTAACAGAAGAAACAGAAAAGCACTACTTTGGGCTGCCTTCTCCCGTTGCAGGCTGTCATCTGTATTTCCCTTGCCAAGGATGCTCAGGTCCTCTTCAGATCTTTGTCTCTAGAAATCCCTCTAACGACCAAAGCTTTGCTTTACTAAATTTTCATTCTAGAAAAAAACAAATTATCTCTTAAAACGTTCCTAGACAACATGTTCAGTAATCTAGACCAGGATTGCAGATACCTTTTCAGCTTTACAGGAATGACAGTTCAGTGTTCCCTACCTTTGCCTTTAAGCATTTCCTGAAATCAGGCATAAAGTCAACCAGCCCACATCTGGATATTCTACCAAGAGTCTTTGTGGTTAAAGAATGTTTTTCTCACTGCTTCCTGAATAGGATTCTCATACTTCCCATTGCTATAATTACCCATTCACTGTATAGTCGTATTGCTGCCCATATTTCCCTTTCTCTGTCTAAAACATGCACTGCACCTTTCTAATTAGATGCACATGCACTGAGCCATCCATCTTCCTTATTAACTTTACCAGTTATGGGTAGCAAGACTTTGCCCATCTCTGTCATTCATAAAGTGGCAACACATTAAACACAGAAATAACCATGAACTCTGGCAAATGCTTGCTTTCAGCCATCTCTCATAACACTCTGCTCTTTAATCTTTTACGTGATCATCTTTTCCGTAATTGCATCCATTATAATGATATTCATCTTCCTACCGTCAATCCCTTAAATTGCAGCCTACAACACTTGTGAGGAAAATGACAAGTCCTGTCGGAAAACAAAAGAAGACAAAGAGATTTTCCATACTGGAGGTAGGCACTGCTCAGGAAGTCTGGAATAGCACACAACATGCAACCAGAACCAATGCACCAATATCCCACTCGGGATTAGCAAATCCCTTAGAAAGGTGAGGCTTCCTCTCCGCTCCTCTCCAACCTGTGTCACTGGAAAGCTTCCTCTCATACTGCTGATTTTAGGGGCTTGTGTTTCCTCCTGCTTTCTCCCACTTTCTAACACACCTAGACCTCATGGTCTCTGCTGTTCTCTCAATACCAGAAATCCTTCTGGGGACAGAGTTTCCTCACCTAAAAATCATTAGCAACCTCTCTGAAACTCAAACTAATCTCCAAGGGTCATAACTCAGCAAATTAATTGAAACAGGTTCCTGTTCCAGCCCCACTGAAACCTCGATCAGCATTCAAGGAGACAGACCTCTCTCAAACCTGGCTTTATTCACTGGGATTTGGCTATGGGATACTATTTACACTCTTCAGTGTCTCAAACCCTGTTTAAATCAGAGATAGTGGATACAGCTGCTTTCCCACTGCTTCCACCAGGGAAGAGAAAAAATCATCCACAGAGCCACTGGGCTCCCACCTCCCATCTCCTGCTCCTCAGAAAGGCCCGACCCCGTGAGCGGCCTCTGCACCCTCCCAGTGACCTCCAACATTTGTCAAGCACGTTCCCAGACCACAGCCCTCCAGCCTTGGCATTTGTGCGAGACCCAAAACCTCTCTGCTGCCATCCTGATTTGGAAAGTTTTGTGCTGCAGTTGAGCTCCCCTACTAGACTTTTCTCCTCGACAATTCTGCAGCCCATGCCTTTGCTTGCTCTGCTCACACAAGTGCCATAAATCATCACCCACCACAAGCTGCTCAGATTAGTCATAAGGCAGCTACATCATAAGGGCTAATTGGCCCGATTAGCTGTTCTCAGTTGAGACCATTATCTGAAAAATCTTTGCTTGCTCTTGTCTGTTTATGAGTTTGCAATGAACCAGCGCATCTATTCCACAAAACACTTTTTTGTCCTTGCTGATTCTGTATTCCAAAAGCATCTAGAGCAACTTAACATTAAGAGAATCTGTGGATTTTCCCATTTCCGTAGCTTTTCAGGAGCTGCCTCACAGTATAATTTCACTGAATGGACCTTGTTTATCTTCAAACAGGAAACAGACGCCAATTCCTAGCTTGTACTTTATATGAAAAAAACTTATTCCATTAGCAAAGGAAAACTGTTCTTTTTTAAACTCAGATCTGGGATGTATCATCAACATGCCTGAAACTAAACAGAAATGACAGTACTTTAACTGTGCAACAAACAGTTTTCTTTTTATCTCCAGCCATAGAGATATTTAACTAGAGTCAATATGTGAAAACACTAATGCATGGCCAGAACCATCATTTTTAATCAGAGCAGTGCATTATCAGAATAAGCTCAAATGCTTAACTCCACTGATTGAATTCAATATCCTCAAGTCACATCTGGACTGAATGCTCTAGGATGCTGCAGCACCCTGGTACTCCTGTTGTGCCTCCCATCCCAGGCATTGCCATGGGCCTGCAGGAGATATTGGCATGTTCGGGGCGTCCTTCAGTAATTTCATTCCTGTTCCAACACACTGGTGCTTCACATGGGCAAGGCAACAGGAAATGACACTGCTGTCTGTGGCGAAGTCAAGTCAGACTTGTCAAGTCAAGCCAGTCAAGGGGCAATACAGAAGCCCCTTTTATCATGGTGGGTACTTATGGGAGGTTTCAAAGGATGCTCCTAATTTCCCACCCAAGTGTTGTGAAAGGCCATCTGGGACAGAGCCTTCCTGAAGAACTGATGGCACTCCAGACCTGCACAAGTGCACTTCTGTGCTAGGAATCCAAAGAGACAGAGAGGAAAGATATTTTATACATGCGGGGTGAAGACACCGAGACTACGGCTTGGGTTTGAGCCCACCTCTGATGTAAATATCAGGCCCACAGCAACATTCTGGTATCTATTGCTACCAGACACCATGAACTTCATTTGCTTAAGTGTCTGGTAGCTACTCAGATCCATTTGAGTGCAAATACAGACATTCAAAGCAAGATCCTCAGAAGCATTCCATATTCAGGGCTACTCTCAGGATTACAAGAAGATGCCCAGTGCTTCAGAAGAAGAGCTGTGGGACTCAGACTGAAACATAACTGTACAAACACACATCACAAACTGACTCTTGCTTTAACACTTGGGGTCACTAACTGGTCTCCTTCCAAAGCCAGTCTCATTTACATCATTTCCTGAGGTGGCCCAGGGCCAGTCAAAGCTCAATAGCTGCACAACCAGAAACTTTCACCCACCAGACAAAGTCTCCCTTGCCATAAGGCTCATGATCTGGACACTGTGATTCCTTGACTTGGACGGATGTACCTGCCAGTCTGGAAGGAAAAGCCTTGACTCAGAACTGCTAACTCTGCATCTTCCACATTTTCAGATAAAACATTTCTAGCTTTCTGCCAGGTTGCCACTTACATGGGGAAGGAGCTCCCCCCAAAAGCTACCCAACCTCCTTTGTACCCTCAGTGATCTCCTGTGTGCCCTCTGTCCACACCGAAGTGCAGGGAGAGGTCCCCATTGCCTTGCACGTAAATGCCAGACAGCAGGGGCACCTCTGAGGCTCAGGCACCAACACAGGGCAAACCCACCTCTCTTGTGGGTGCTACAAACCTACACTACAGCCCAGAGAGAAGAGAGGCAAAAATAAAGCAAGGAGACTGTTAGAATCCCCTAGCAAACAGAACTAATTATTCCATTGAGAGCTTCCCAAGGATGTCAGGATGTACATTCAGAGGACAAGGCATTGATCAGTGGAAATGATCAAAAAGGAAGGAAAGCAAAACTGTGCACTGAAAAGCCAGAAGAGATAAAGCCTCAGACAGCAAGCAAGCACTAACAACATGGCCCGAGGAAAAACCAGAGAGGACAGCTTTTAAGTGAGCTTTCTTGAGTCCTGCTGTGTTCAGGGACACAGGCCTTTGTAAATTCTTCATAAATACATAGGACTGCATCAAAGTCGTGCTTAACTCACCCATTTCTCATCTTAAGTGGAGCAACTGATAGAAAACGTCTCTCCCCAGACTTTTTTTATTAGCTTCTGGGGTCAAGAGAGGCTACAATGATAATTACAGCCTCTGCAAGGAGATGATATCTTGTGTTAGAAGATACATTATTTGAATCAGGATTGAAGGGACAATGCTTTTCTAGCAGCAGCTAGGCATAGGAGGAGCTGATTTTTCTCTTATTAAATATAGGAGGTTTCATCCTCTTTTGCTGTTAACAGATTGATACACGTTCTGGTCCTGCATTTGTAACATTCTATAGTCTGACTGGCTGATTTGCTTAGAATTGAAATTGTTCAGGGCAACAACTTCTTTTAATCTTATTTATAATACCTAAAAAATACCCTTGTTATGATACTAACAGAGATATGATTGCAGGGTTTTGCTATAGTAAGGTTTGCCATCTGAAGGCACATTGCTCCAGCTCTCCAGGGTCCAGAAGGAAGAAAAAAAACAGAACTGGGGACAAAGAGAAGTGTTTTGCAAAGCTTCACACGGTGGATCAGGGACAAAAAAAATCATGCCACACATTAATCTCAATTCTTTGTTGCTTAACCCTGTAATTCGTCTCTGAGCTCAGCACTGGGACCCCCATCTCTTGAGTTCACTGCCTGGGACCCCTGTGGGTGGTTCCCATACTTGCTTTAGAGGTCCCCCCATACAGCAGGGACAGTGCTGTTGTCCCCAGTCCTGCCCAAGGAGCCAGCTGGTGGTCACGGCCAGCTGCCCTGGAGCAAAAAGCAGGCTTCCTGCCACCTCCCTCACTGCCCAACAGCTCCTCCAACTCCCTGGGCAGCACCTAAAATACAAGATCCCGCTCCAGTTAACATTAAATTCATTAAACATTCAGTAATAATTCAGTAATAAAACATTCAGCAATACAATTAATGACCTCCATTAGAAACACCGAGTCCTGCTGAGCTGGGAGACATCATATCCTGAAGTAGCACATTAGCAGTGAAGGTACAGCCAGCTGGGAAGCAGCTGTAGGACACGTGCTGTTCCCAGGCTGAGGTGTACTCCCAACTTCATCTTCCCCTCAGGCAGTCACGGGCAGAAGGGAGCCCTCTAAACTCAACTTGACTGGCACATCTGGAAAAGGACACTAAAATGGGAACAGAACCTTCCTCACGCTTTTTGTTAAAAGAAATGAAAATATTTGAACATTCAGAGCCAAAAGTCTTCACTTCTAAAATACACAGTTTAGATACCAACCCTATAAAGAGGATGGGGCTATAACTGTGAGCCCTGACTGTTTTCAGAGGTTTCCCCACTTAAAAAAAAAGATTCACTTGGAATTCTGTTTAACTTTGAAAGGAAGAATGTAAACTATGCAAAACTAATACACCGTACTCTGATGGATGGGACCTACACAGAGACGAGACAGTCACTTTAGCAAGAGACACTAATGAATGCTGCTGAGTGGAAGGGGAGAACTGAGTGCATGTGTCTGTGTGCATATCACACTCACATAAAGAACCTTAGAAGAGCTGCAGATACAGGGTTACTCTAAACTGACCACAGGGAATGCCACAGCACTGTGGATACTGCCTTGGTTTAAAGCTTGCCAGCTGTGCCACCATGGCAAAAGTCTCTGATGGTGGTTTTCTGTTTAGAGTGAGGGTTTTGGTATTCCTGGTGGATTTGACCTTCCACACCTAACCGCTCTAGATACCCTGGATTTTGTGATTCTTACTCAGGATAAATATTAATGAATTACCCCAAAAGAAAAGTATTAGGCCCCTCCACTCATTCTGACCCCAGAGAAGCATTTCATTCTGCAGAAGTCATGCAGAGCGAAAAAAGAAAAGGCTGATTCATCTGCAATGCAGCTCACCCCGAGTTGCTTATACTTGCACTGTCACGCTCTATTCTGGCACTGCTAACTTGCTGTTTGCTATTTTGGCTAATTATAAAACTTTCAAAGCAAAGACTGTTCTTACAAAGCACTGAAAAAAGAGTGGGAGGCATTGTATCTGTGTCCTACACATCTCACACTGTGTATAATGAACCTCCAAATTCTGAGATGTCTGAGGAGATTAAATCTCCTCATGGCAAAGATGGATCTGCCCCAGAACATGATTTGCAGAGAAGATCTTTGCTTTCTGCCCTCTGTTGTTAGTGTCCAAATGAAACCCAGCAAAGTAACACTATCTATTGGCAGGACTGAAAAATCCATGTATTCAAACTGTCCAACATTATTAAGCATATGAATAAAATCATTCAAGATAGAATCAAATTCCCTGCTGGCAGAAAGGCTATTCATAGGCAGCTGGAGAGAACTGCACTGTAACTCCAGATTCATGCAGCTTCAAATTGTCTCATTTGAGATGTTTAGATAACAGAGCCCCCTGAGATTTTCTATTCAGCTCAGTGTGCAGCAGAACGGTGGCCGAAGAAAAACTCAACACACAAAGGATTAAGAGATGCTGTTTCTTCACAATACAGGGGAAGATGGGAAACGCTATAAAGTGGGGATGGCTTAGAATGGCTTGCCCTTGTCTTTACAGCTTGTGAGCAATCAGCACGGCTGTTGGTATTCAGTACTAAGTTTCATCAAAAGCACAAAGTATGATTAAGCCACTAAAAGAAGCTGGAGAGTATCCAGGGTTTAATTACCATCATATCAGAGTTTTAAATGGTGATGAGAGCAAGTGTCAAACAAGAAGAATGGCATGCAATACAGTACACCTTGGGGACTGCCTGTGCATGAGGCTGATGAGTGCCTGGCAAACCAGCTACAAGGGGGAATTACAGAGGTTTAATATACTGAAGAAAAACAGAGCTGTTAACTTACATGGATCCCAAACAACAAAGCAGACAAAACAAGAATCTAAACCCAAAAGTCACTTGGATTAAGTATAACCAGGATACTTTCATTTGAAGGAAAAGATCTGCCAAACGCCTTTTAGCAAATGCTACCTCAATTACATTAGCATTTAGACTCAACTCTGCCTCATAGAGCTAACCAAATTCCAGGCCACACTGTTCTCAAGCTTACACATACAGAAAGACAGTCTTTGATCTGCAAGGGACAGAGAAGGATGAGACAGTGCAGGACGTGTAATCATCTGTACTTTTTGCATATGGCAACAACAGCTGGAGGTACAGTGCATGCCTGTGTCCAGTGGTGACAGATCATAGCTGAGCCTTGCTGTGGACTCTTCCAAAAATGTATCTTTGTCCCAGCCACAAAGCCTTAAACTTTGCCTCTTCCTACACCTTGTAGGAAGATCACATACAGGATATCAAAAACAAATACAAGAAATACATATGTCTTCCTAAGGGCAAACCAAGTATCTGCAGACATTATCACAGCAAATTCCCAAGTTTAATATTATAAAACTCTTTATCTTTTAAGTAATTCTGCTTAAAATACAATTATCAAACTTTCACTGTCCATTCAAAGGGACATTGCTCAACCTGGCCGCCAGAGAGATAGGGTTTGCAAGATAATTTGGGCTAATTTTGCAAGAACATCATTACTTCCAAGCTTCAGTCTGACATTATGTGCTTCCCTCTCCACTGCCACAAACACCTAAGAATATTGCACACAACAGCCCAAAGAAAACAGACTTGACGGGGTAGAGGAATACATTTCCTCAAGGTGCGCAGAATGCAGGATTGGCCATTCACATAAGGGGCCCACAAATTTGTAGAACCAGGGGAGATTAGCCTTGGATATCCCAATAGTTGTGCAGAAGTTACAAACAGCAGCTTGCTCCTGTGTGCACGCAATCATCCAAAACCCTGTAACACAGAATCCATATGGGAATAACTGCACCAGAGTGATTTTGGTCAGGCACAGCCTCAAAGTCTGATTTCTGTTTAACAAGCCTGAGTGTTTCCTGGAGGAAACATTGCAACCCCTCCGCATATCCTCCTCCTCTAGAGCGACTCGATGTCTGTTCAAAAGTGGCACTTGAGGAGTCAGTAGACATGTGGCTGCACTGTCACTTCAGTGATTTTTAATAGCAGAGAGCCTGATTTCTCACTTAGAGGGACACCCCTAGACCAGCATCTCTTCACTGACACAACACAACAGACAAAAGGCGCCATGGGTCAACACACCCTCCCTGCACCACAACTCCTGCCTCTTATCTTTCAGACTAGATAAGGCCTAACAAGCATCTACAGCAAGGACCCTGAACTCCTCGGAGGTCCTAAGCCCTGCCCCTGGGCCTGTCAAACTCCCAAACTAAGGCCAGAATAAATCAATACATTTGACAATTTATTCAACGTTTGATCCAAATTTTGCTTCCTCTAGATTGTTTTGAGTGACTGAGGAACTCTTTTGACTTGAAATGGGTCAGCAAAGCCAACAGAGCTCCTGGCTCTCCCCATGGGCAGGGGGTTTAGTACAGCATAATTTATCTCGTCAAGATGATTTATTTTCCTGCTGTGAAGTACTGATATAAGTACTCATGGATGAAATACAGGAAGGGGTCCCATACTCCTCTTTAGCACCATCGTAGAGGTCTTTTTCATCTACCATTCTCTATGCAGAGGAGCATAAGGAACATTTTGTCTCCAAATATGTGCTGTGCTGACACAGCATCTCCTGCCCTGCAAGCACCCCAGCAAAGCTGCTCTTTGTATCTGTGGCAGCTAAACCACTTCCTGTCACAGCACACCATAGTGAAAACCCCAATCTCCTGTTAAGGAGTTTTGATGGCACAAGTTTTGGCCATGTCTTTCCATACTTCAACCGTAAAACTCCATAGTGTCATCCTAGTATAGTCAAGAGCAGGGGAATGAGGGAAACCCTCATCTCGGTAGGTGGAGTTACTTCTCCCATGTTAGGAAGTAAATAAGAAGGATGAAGAGCTCCATGTTTGAAGAAAAATGCTTTCCAACAACTCTCTAAAAGATGCATGTTTTAGTGGAGCAAATTCAACACATCTCCTGCATGTGTTGATCTAATACTTTCCCCTCCACCCCTTTCATTAGACTACAGATATCTCCCCCATCCTATTCACCTCTTCCTTTGATTACTGATAACAGACCTTTCAGGATTCGGTTTCTCCTGCACAAATTTCTATGGGCATGGCAGAATTGTGCCTCCCCATCTGCCTTTTTTGATAATTATAAAGGAGGAATATGTCATCCTTCTTTTTCGTGCACCGGTGATCCCTATCCAGGAATGTTCTCCTTCCCCATATGGCAGAGATCCAGTAATTTGTCATGTCACAGCGTTCAGGGAATTCTTCCTCTGCTGCTAAGAAATTATCAGTCTGTTTTCATTTCCCTTGAGCCTCTAGGAAGAGATAACTTAAACTTTTAACTTCTGATTAATGTTGCTTCCTTCAATGGAAGGTACAAAAACTTGGAAAAAAATAGTAAGTCTAGAACAAAGGATAGGATTTATCAATTATTTAAACACTATTCACACATGAAAGATTCAATGACGCTCAATATCTTTTTGTCCCAATGGAATATCCTGTTATGAAAGCACCAGAGTTGTAAATTAAGTCTCTACCTGCTCCTTGAAGTGATTTAATTTTGGTGAGTGTTTTAAGTCACGTGAAATTACTGGACCTGAAATTGAACCTGGTCTTGACTGCCACAGGTTAAAACTAATAGGAGGTTATCAAAGGCTGAGCATCTGCTCACATGAGGTGAGGTTCTACACTTGTCCCGTCATACCTGCAGAGAGATCTGCACATGTTTCGTTTATGTAATGCATCATTTGTAGAGGGCTTCGACCAAATCTAGGTCAGAAGGGAGCAGCTCACTGGATGATTGTCGGTTCCATTACATCACACAGAGCCCTCAGGGAAATGCAGAAACTTCCAATATCAAACCTGCAAGTATTGACCAGGGTCACTATGGCTGAGCTGTCTGTGATGGACAGCAGACAGTGAGATGCAAACAGCTCGGATTCCAAGGCCAGGACCAGGTTTTAGGCTATCTCAGAATTGTTCCGAGATTGAATTGCGAGTAAAGGTGTTATAAAGGCAGATGAAGGCAAAACCAATAAATCACTGGAGAAGAGGATTTAAGGCAGCAGTTCTGAAAGAACTGAGAATGAAAGGTTTTTGACTCTCAGTTATGATATGTAGCCTCTTAATCAAAATCATCCTGGTGCTGGAAGTGAAGATATGATTCCTGGAAAAACCAAGGAAACTAGGGAATAGTAAGCCAAATGACTCTCCAAGGCAAATAGATACAGAATAAAGAAATCATTTTGTGATATACAAACGAGTGCAGCATTTGGGGAAAAAACAAACATAGCTTCATAGATGGAAGTCAAGCTTTGCAGCCCTACTAAAACTCCCTGAACAAGTCAAGAAGAAGAGGGAAATCAAGTTCCTACAGTACACTTGGACTTTCCAAAAGCACTCAGCAAGGTCCACCTAGCAGCAGCTTTTAAGGAAATTAAGCAGCCATATAATCAGAAGCAAACATCTCACATGGATAAATAATTGCCCAAGAGACAGAAAACTGAGAAGGAATCAGTTATTTCTTTCAGCAGGGACATCACCTGGAGTTCTCCAAAAGGATACAGACTGGTAGGTCTGGGTCCTTCAAAACTTTACGAAAGTTCTACAAAAGAATGGGAACAACATAGTTTGCTCGTACTAAGTTGCTTCAGATGGTAAATAACACATCATCTTGAACAACTGTGGAATAACATTGCAAAGCAGACTTGACAGGGCTAAAAAAATGACAGATGAAATTCAATGCAATAAATGTGAAATTCACTGAGTGCAGGTTATAACCTTCCTGCCAGCAAGCCGGATAAGATGACTTTAACTTTGGCTTAAGCTGTCTATGAGAAATCAGACTGGCAGAAAAAGCCAGAGCTAGAGTTGTCACCTTTCCCTAAAAGTCATCTTCTAGAAAAACAGATACTGTTGAATACTTGGCAACTGCTGGAAATACTCCTTGGCTACCCATATATTCCTAGAAGGGGAGATCTTCATTGCATGCTGGACAAGAGGCAGGCGAGGGAAATGGACGTGGCTCCTTCCTGCACTTCATTAGCACTTAGGGAAGTGAGAACCATCTCGGGGAACTGAACTTAGCTGATAGGTTCAAGGTCATGCTCAGACACATCAGGCAGGTCCAAAGAAATAATTATTTGATGTTTGAGTCACAACATACCATCTCCTACTACTCAGGTGAGTAAAAAGCTGCAGGATTTATTTTCTAGAGGGAAAATAAAACCCCAGAAACCGGTCTATCAGTTACCCCTGATTTTCCACATTAACTCTCTAAGCCTCCAAGTGGCAATCCCCCTCTCTGATACACAGCTGCTTTCAAACAGTCAAGCTCTGTATCACTGACCAGAGTTTGACCCTGAAATACTCTTCTCCATTTGCAGTCTCAATTGCAAACACATGGTGAGCATCTACTTTTGCTTTTAATTAGTTGGTTTCTTACTTTTTGGAGGTCATTTGTGTGTTCTCAAATGGAAATACTACGCATATCACTACCTCTGAGGGTGGCCTGGAATGAATTTTGGTGGTATATTAGATCTAAGTCCTGCAACGGAATAGGAGAGTTCCACATGTAGAAGTGCTTTCAGAGATAAGAATTTGCTGAGCAGACTACACATATGCATCTGATGTTACCTCCTCATGAAAAAATGATGGTTTCTTCCCCCTTTTCATCACCTCTGTAATTGCTACAATTAAACCAAGAGAAGTGCAAGATTTCAGGACCGAAGTTCTGGTTAAGTGTTTGTGTTAAATTGCATCATCTCGCTGCACTTGGAGCTGCCAGCGTGTGCTCATGCCATTAAAGGCTCCACTGCAGAGGGAAGCACGTTTCCTTGTCATTTGTCTGGCTGCGAGCCAGGCATAAGATGGAGCAACCTTCCTCTGGAACTTAGTAAGAGTTGAAGTGCAGGTTTCTACAAATAGTTCTACCACTAATGAACTTTAGAAAGAGAAACATTCCTGCATGAGAATTTCCAGTGGGTTGAAAATACGTCATTTAGGAGGAGCAGTTTGCTAAGGTAAATTATCTCAGATTGCCTATTTCAGGATGTCAGGCATCAGCGCTTGTGCAGACAACTAGATGGGATGCTAAGCTACCCCTCAAGTCTTCCTCCTTCACCACAGAAGGATGAACACTTTCAAGTTTCAAGGCTGAAGACTCAGTGCTGCCTGAGTCAGTGTTTGATGCTGTGGCACTGCCCAGAACGCCCCCTGTTCCCATGGGCCAGTCCTCGGAGTGACACATCCGCAGGGCATTCTGCTGCTGAGAGGGGATGGGGCATGTGGGTAGATGTGGGTTCTGATGGTCCAAGACTACTTCTCACCAGGTTTTCTTTTTCTCTGTGTTTGCCTTTTCCATTCTTTGAGCAAACATTGCTGATCATTCTTTTTACACTGGCCTTGTATCTTTGTTCCAGGGTGATGATGGATCGAATGAGCTTCCTGCCTCTGAGCTGCCCAGAAATGGATGTTCCATCTCAGGGTCCCCGTTGTGCTGCCACATGTGTATGTTTGACAGTTGAGCCAGAGAGGAAATAAAGCTCAGGGGCATTTCAACAGAAATGTATTTCAGCAATCTTTAGAGAACACCAAGACGTAACAAGATTCTTATATCCCTTCAGACTCATTACTAATACCAAACCCATTGGTAGAGTTGCTAGTGGAGTTGCTAATTGCCAAATGAGCTTGTGCTGTAAGAAAAATTCCAACATAAAACCCCCACCCAAACCACTATACTTTAGGTAAATGTGTAATGGGCTTGAAGGTACTCTGTAAAGTGTCCCCCTTTTCCAGTATTAGAAAATAGTTCTCAGGACACCTTTGTCACAGATTTAGCCTTGAATTTCAAAGCCTTATTTTTTCCCTTCCCTGGGAAATTTCCCAAAGTTAATACATCAAATAAATATATAAATAAATTTAGTTCAACAGCAGACCTTAAATTCAGATGTCTGTAACTTACAAAAAGGTTCAGACTCCATTAGTCTCTGTTCCAGTACACTTGGATACACTGCTCCTCTGTATTTTAGGCCCAGATCAGTTGTGCCCCCTCAGCCAACACCTTGGCTCAGCTCTGCCCTTACATTTCCCAGCTCACTGTGGTTTCTGTCTCACAGCTCGCTCATTCTGTAACCAACAACACTCCCACAAGTTCTGTGGTATATTAGATCTAAGTCAGGCAATGGAATAAGACAGAGAAGGAAATGGACCTGGCATACCCAGGGGGAATATTTTAACTAAAAATAATTATACTTAAAGCATGTTGGCAGCCAGAGCTGTTGTAATTAAAATAAGGTTTATTTTGCCCATTAAGCAACCTGCTCTTTATTTTCATTGCAGGAAACCACCTACTCTGAACATTAATAAAGCCTTTCAGCTACTGGTCTGGCTGGAAACCAACATCCAGCCAACCTCCACAAGCACTGAGCACTTGGTTCAACATTTTTTTCCCAGGTCTGCTTAGAGTACTTCTGCTACCCTGCAGACAGAGAACCTGAAGACAGACTGGGCATCATAAGGAGCAGGACCTCCAAACAAGTGCTTGATTCTGGGAACTGTTTAGAAGCTGTAGCAGTACAATAGGTCATTTCCTGCCTGAATGCATTCCTTGGACAATGCTGCTGCATACAGAAAGTACCTAAGAAAAAACACCCAATAATGCCAATAATCTTTTAAGACCAGAAGCAGCTAGAGAAGACAACAAATTTGACTTGAAATGCTTGCAAGGCATCCAGATTCTATGTGGCTCAGATCTGCAGATCTGCCTAGGCAGACAGAAAGAACAGGTCTGGTTATACAATTCTGTTGTTCAGGTACCCACAACAAACGGCAAAATGAAAAAAAGCAAAGTAAACCCAAAATGTACAAGTGTTATATGAAGTTCATTTTGAAGCATTCAAAAATAAACACCCAAAAAGGTGCTATGCCCTTATTTCAGACAAAGTTGGCCATATTCACAGCATCACTGAGCAGCTACATCTCTAGAAACGGCACGTTTGTTTCCCAGCCAGTCTTTAAGATGTCATTTCAATAGTTAAACCGCTGCTCTACCTTCTATCAATTTCCCAAACAACAGGATCTGAGCAAGCCTGTGCACTCTTTGTGATGGGCTTTAAGAAACCTGTCACCGAACGAACTGTGAGTGCTGTAGCTCACTTTCAAGGGTACAGAAAGAGCTTCACAGCCAAGAGCTTCCCTCCAGGGTGTAACTGCTACTGCTTGCAGTGCCTTCTGCTGCTCCTGCGTGTCCCTTGAGACACTCCTGGGACCTCCTCACACCCACACCCCACCAAGGGCCTTCCTTTGAACGGCCGTGCCCACAGCACTTCTCCCCTCTTCATCACTTCCCCCTTGACTGCCCCTTTTAAAAGCAGTCACCCAGCCCTGCAGAAGAGAGGGAGGCACCCAGAGCTGCAGCTACAGACCCTGAGGAGCCACTGCCACCAACCTCCAGCCCCTACAAAGGGCAGAGCTGGAGTGCTTGGAGACACTGGGCAGGCAGTCTGGAGCCAATGACTTCCCAGCAGCCTTTCCCCTAGGACACACTTTGCCTCCCGGGTGTGCAGAGGTGAACCAGAAGCTCTGTAGGGGCCCGAGCTGCTCTTCCTGGAAGACTTTGCATGCAAATGCCCTCAGCAGTGCCAGATCCAAAACTCTCTTCTTGCCTTAACCCATGGCCAGCACACCCAAAGCGCACAAGCCAGCCAGAGCAAGGAGGCAGTTCTGTGTCCCTGCAGGAGTGCTGCTCACGTGTGGTGGGAGGCTCTCCACACCTCCCTGCCTTCCTTGGAACCAGCAGCTGCCTCTCCCCTGCTGCCTTCCACACCGTGGAAGGTGCTGGGCAGTACTAAACCCAGAAACTCTGAAGGGATCAAAATAGCCTCAACATATCTGCCTTAGCCTAATGAACACCATTTCAACTCCCTTCCATCAGATTAGCATTGTGCCCTATAAACAACTTTTCAACATAGAAAAAGCAGTTTCTCTGAGCAGTGTGTAGCACTACAGATAACTAACATAAAAAATGTCCTGCAACGCAGGCACCGAATAACAAAATAATCAGTTTTTCCACTCAGATGCTTTCTAATATTGCTTCTGCTTTTCTTTTTCTTTGTGAGATGCGATGTTCATAATAAATAATTTCAAGACTTAATGTTCACTGGCTCCTTTGTCACCAGCAGCTCTTGAACTGCCAAATGAAAAATATCTCATTTTTTGGTATTCTGTAGAAGGACCATATATTTGTCAACAATTTTATAGCTCTTACTAGTACTCCATGAATATCATCAGCATTGGATCCTCTCTCAAAGGCCTACTATATAAAAAAATAATTTAAGCAGCAAGTCTGATGATTCCCTTTTTCTCTTTATTACAGCAGCACTACTGTGCTGTTATCATTATGGGTCTGGCAGCATTTTTATTAGAAACTGCTACTCCAGGGGTTTATAACTCAGCAGTAAAAATTCACTCTGGAATGAAACTTGCCATGCAAGAGAGCTCTTATTTAAGCCCAAATGTCAGAAAATTATATTTATACATTTTTAAAGTTATTTTAAAGCACATTCAATTGTTCAGACAATTGGACTACAACAATGGCTGGTAATTTGAGCCCCAGCATTGCAAAAAGAACTTGCTGAATGTGACATTCAGAAATCATTTCCTAAAGCTTGTGGCCACCATGTGACTACCAAGCCAAAATCTGTCTGTCCCTTCATAAGGAGTGCCTTAAGACAGGCAGTGTATCATCAACAGTACTTAAATCTCTCACCAAGTTCAGTTTCTGTCTACTCAGAGGTAAAGCCAATCCTTCATATCACTCTGGCTATATCAAAAACAACATTTAACAGAGTTTCACACTGTTCAGGATTCCAGAGCCTCTTAGGGACTTCAGCACTCAGCTCTTACTGCATTTCAGTGCATGCTTCAGCAGATGACCAACTTTTTAGCTCCTCTACGATCCCCAGCCAAAGATGTCCAAATAAATATTTTCAGAGTGCTACAGAAAGCAGGGACAAACCTTCCATGACCTTGAATTGTTCCATGTTTTCTTTATTCTTCTTTACAAAACAGGGAAAGAAGGTAGCTAACTGCAAGGAATACAATTAGCTATACTTCTAGCGCTCAACTGGTCATATTAAAATGATATAAATGCTTAAGGTGTGACCAGCAATAAAATCCCAGAGGCATCTGCAATACAGCAGGAGATGAGACAGGACCTAAGGTGATTTGAGACTCTGCTATACAGAGATGTATCCTGGAGATACAGAGATGCTGGGGAATCCTGGAATAACAGGATGAAAGCATGTGCTCAGGAAAAAAGGAGCAGAGATCTGAAAACAGACAAGCTGGAAAATGGGGATGAGCTTCTTGTTAGGGAAAATTTAGGGGTGGACTGAAAGGGAGACTCCTTTCCATGTTGGGATTTTGAAATGTGGCTCCTCTATTACAGAAGTGTGGTTGCTCTGTATTGTGTGGGGCAGACTGTGGGCAGACAATGCTGAGCTTCACAGAAGGGTCAGACAAGAGAAACAGGGCAACACTGAAATACTCCTGCCAGGCAAAGAGGGACAGAACTTCCTGGAGAGGACTGGCTCAGCAGTTTTGGAGTGCCACTGGGAATTTCAATATTCAAACTGCAAACTCCATTCCCCAGCCTTCACTCTGAAGGCAGCAGGACACATCTGATAAATTCATTTTGTGCAGTGACATCTCTCTGATGAGCTCACACTACACGCTCAGCTCTGTTTTACCCCCAACGTGCTCCATACAAGTGAATCACTTCGATCCAGCTCTTACAGGAAAGAGTGCAAATTAGGGAACTACATTCAATACAAAACATCAGTTCAACCCAAGTTTTGGGGTTTGGAGGATAATGGGAGAATTTGCCTCTTAGAAGATGCCCGATTCTGAAATGTGGCTAATGAAATGAATTTCCATAAATCCTCCAGAAAAGTTTTTTTCTCTTTTCAAGAACATCAGTTAACAGAGTAGCAACATTTGTGAATTCATTCTCTTTATTGCTCATTAGACTAAAGTCTGGTAATTTTAAGTGGAAGGGAGCTTTAAGCAAATGATCACTTTTTCAGAGCAATTCCTGATTTGCCTTTGACCAAGACTGTTTCCTATGCAGCTGTAACCTACAGTAACTGTTGTCTGACAAGAGCCTTTTAACTGAAATTGCCCCCATTACAGCTGTAATAAAATAAGATTAGAAGATTAAGAGGCTGACTTTATGGTTCATCCTTCAGTCCCCCCTCTTTAGGTGACATTTCTATCATTTATTGTACTTTGTAACACATTAAAATATTCAAAGTCAGACGTTTTCATCGCAGCTCCCACAGAATCAGGCAAACCTCTGCAAGCAGACAAGGTGAGTGAAGGAGCAGCCTTGCTGCCATGGAACAAAAATGGCTCAGGGACATAATACAGCACCCAGAACATAAAAGGCAAGAAGGCTGGAGGCAGCATTTATCTGAGGGAACACTGATAAAGTGAAACACTCATTTTTAAAATTCAGGCCAGCAAGTAATTCAGGAGAAGGCAGCATTTCAACAGCTTTCTGTTGTGTTCCTATTTTAACACAAACCAAATCATAGACTTGAAGGGCAGCACCACCATCTGAGAGCTGAGAGGGCTCCTTTGATCCGCGTTCAGAGGAAGATTCCAGGGTACTACTGGGATGGTCAGGAGTTGCATTCCTGGCTGAATTTGTAAGTCACTATATATAAGTTAAGTTATTGGCATTAATTTTATTGGCAAATGGATGGGCCTCCTGACACTGGTTACAGTTATTGTGGTGCCTCTGTTACTGCCTTCCAGTTTTAGCATTTCAGTCACTTGAACAAGCCTGCTCATGGGATGCTCAAGAACATCAGTAAAGCTCTCTCATTTCTTCTCAGGACCAGTTTTGTGGCTTTCTTGTTTCAGCATTTATGCCAAACCAAGCATAGATGTGGTTTCCTTACTTCTGGAGCACTTCTATGCAGTACCACATTAGAACACAACTTCTTCTCAGAGGATGGACAGTTTTTTTGAGAGACTATGACAGCATATGGAGAAGACCAAACATGTTCAGGTAAAATAATGCAGACCACAGCTCTGCTCTTGAGTCACATGGAAACTTTAAAGAATGAAGCACTTCTATCACAGAGAAGCTAAGGACATGTTTTAGTTTTAGGTATGTGCTCAAAACTCACTGGCATTGACTTAATTGCTGGATTTAACAGGACCAACTTCAGTATGTACTTCAATATTTTACTGAACTGGGGATTTTACAGATCTCATTTAACACAAAAAGGTTTTAGCAATGAGCCGGGTGCATAGTACTTATGTTCTTCTGAAACTTTTACCTACTGATGGGGAATTAACAAAAATGAGCTTCAGATTACTACAAGCCTGAATCCCCTTTGACTTCTGCTGAAAATTAAACTCTTAATGAACTCACACAACTCCCCACTTTGACAATGAGTTCCATAATCCAGAGTTTGGCAACTGGAAACATATTTTAGAGATCTTCTACATCCCTACAGCTCTGCAAAGCTTATTAATCCATGGGTGGTATACTAACAGATGTTACAAAGAAGCACTGTCTTAAAACACTTAAAAAATCCGAACTGATTGGCTGCAAATGCTGCAGATCAGAAACAAGTCTCAGACAAATGTTCAAACCCACAGTTGTCCTTACTGAAACAACTGCCTGCTCAAAATTACTCATACTAGGTGGTCTGCAGACAAACTGTCAAGTGTCTAACTATTTCTGCCTTTTAATCCATGAAGCAGCTCTGTGTTCTTAGATGCTGAGATGTAATCATTGTTCCTGTCCTGTAAGTTGAACAAACACTTCTCAGGCAACCACTTGAAGTTTCCCTTCAGTAAATGCTTTCACTGCACCAATTCAACCCCTGCTCGTCCACAGCACTGCTGCTGTTTTGCCATTTCAGGTACCTTGAAGCATTGCAATATAAAGGAGGTCAACATGCCAACCCCCCAGTTTCTCCCAGTCACAGGATGGGTGGGCACCAACCTCTCACTGTAACTCTTCCTCAGGGATTTGCCCAGCAGTAGCACAGAGTGATTTCCACTGACCCTTTTACCCTGGAATGGGCTATACCTGGCTGGGGCACTCCCAGCAGTCCCATTGCCTGTGGCTCAGGTATTTGTTGGGTTGTGTCTGTGGCTCTGCCTCAACAAAGGAATGGTTACCTGCTTTTTTTGCTCTAAGACAGTGACAGGAAAAAGTGAGCTAAAAAGAAATTCCAAAGGCAGTGTCATTAAATGTCAGTGGTGTTGGCAACATGCTCCTAGACATTACATTCCTTGAGCCCTTCCTAACTCAGGATTAGTGTTTTGGAAGAAAATAAAATGTAAATCAGGCTGCCAATACAGAGTGATTTCAACAGGCCCACAAAATGTTCTTGGCTGGAACAGAGAGAAATCCCCTGGTGCTCAGCAGCCCTAAATCAGACAAAACTCCCTTTCACATCACTGGGAAGGCAGCCAGAGAGAAGGGTGAACACTGAAATCCACTCCTGGGGTGGTTCATGTCCCAGAGGAGCTTGCCCAGCACTGTCAGTGATTTCCCTGGGCTCTGGGCTGGATCCTGACTGTAGGGAAAGCACTGCAGCTGGATGTACCTGGCACCAGCCCTTCTCTCAGCAAACCAGCACGGGACAGCCAGATCTGACAACAAGCCTGAGGGCCTGGCCAAAGTCCCCTCAGCTTCAGCCACAGCTCCTCCTGTGCTCCAGAGCTGTGTCCATCCAGAAAACTCCATTTTCTTTACTCTGGTTACAGATTATTTCAGTTTTGGAAAAATGCTTCACATTAATTTTTATATATTAAAACCATATATTATTATATAAATTATATACATAGATATACTGTATTATTATCTATAATGCTGTCTTTAACAATTGATACATTATATGTATAAAAATAGTTAAAGAAAACCTCTGATCATACCTAATATACAGAGGTATCCAATGACAAGCTATTTTTTTCCCTCAAAAAAATATTAAAAATTCCTTTTACTTCACTGGACTATAAAAATACATTTTAAAAATATCAGCAATCAATTTTTGTCTACTTACTAGAGAGCTAGTCACCCTACATGATTTATTTTAATGTTAGCAAGTAGGTGACAAAGTAGTTTTATTTTTAAGCATATTTTTAAACACTCCTAAAGGGCTCAGCAGATCCTCACGTACATAAATTCCTGGCACTTCTCTGTTATCAATTAGAGACATTTTCCAAGTGCAGATGATAATTATAAGTATTAGCATTTTAATAAAATTATGAAGTTGGAGTTATTTTTGAAAGGATATGAACTGTCACTGACCAGTCATGTCACAGCTTCCCCAGTCACTCAAAATATGTGCAAAATGGGCAAATACCTGCACAACAAAGGCATGGAATCATCTTTGCATTTGCCCGACCTACAAACAATGGAGCTGGCATGCCTGCAGATGTGTTTTCCTGTTCTGACACAATGTCACAGACAGTGGCTCAAGGAGGACAATTCTTTGATCAAATGTAAGTTAGAAAGTCAGAATTGCCAAGCTCAGCTCAGGTGAAACACCAGCTTTTCCCCATGACATGACTGTAGTATCACTCATTTGGTTAAACAGTAAACAATTACCTGTGCCAGTTTGGCTTTGTCTGAGCAGGGTCTGATGCAAAATGGATGGAGAGACTTTGATGAAATTGGGGTTGTGCCCTTTGACCAGACTGAGGCTAGTGATTTATTCCACACTGGACAGCAAAGCCTGTACCAAAAGTTTGAGTGGCTAAACTCTGCATTTCTGCTATGAAAGGATGGGATTGTGACCCTCCTGCTAATGTCTGATTTCAGCCAGTCCTTCCCCACTAGATATGGTGACAAAGATAAGAGAATAAACAAAATCCTGAAAGGAATTTCAAGTAGAAAGGCCAAAATTCTCATAGCAGGTCAGTTCCCACACCTACTACTTAATTTTAATTGTATTTCCTCTGAGACTGGGACTTCCATGCATTTTATGACGACTTCTTACGGAGCAACAGATACAAAACTGAGCACCAGGTATTGGGATGCTTATTCAGAATATATGATGCCATGACCAGTTTGAATGGACCATAGAAAGCTCCATATTAAGCACATCTTCCTGCAGTCAGGGCCACAGTCAGTCTGTGTACCTTCTTTCCTACACACCTCTCGGAGTGATGTCTTTACTGACAACGTGCCCAGCAGTCAGCCATCCATCTCCCCACTCAGGTACAGCAGTATCCCAAGATGCACACGTGGGATTTGGAGGGGAAGTACATCTGCTTTGTGTTCTGTGTTTCTCAATTATTAATTTTTGCTCACTGCCCTCTCTTTTTAGAATACACTAAACAGTGTCAAGAAAATGCACTGCTCCCATAGTTCATGGTAGCAAGCAGATGGAACATCACTAGGCTAAAACCTCAAAATTTAAAACCACGGAAAGAAATACATCTGTTATTATTTCTCGCTCCTATAAAAGATGAGGAGAATGGGAAGAATTTGGGGGATGAGAACCACAGTCATATGGTATCTATCAAAATGCATATGGTTTCTCTCTTATCTTTGTCTCTACAGCACATAAATAAATGAAATCGAGCCCAGAACTGCTCCACATAAATAACTGTAGGATGACATTATTAGGCCAATTACTATGGCCAGTCACAGACTAAGAGAAGATGACATTTTTCTTGTTCTGTCCCTCAGCTCTCCAGTAATAATCCTGGCTCACATCCCCCCTTTTCCAGGGCAGTTACAGCTGCACTCGGTGGTTTGTGCTACTGCCTCATTCTTCTCACAACAGGTCCCTGATCTTACAATTCCACACACTCAGCTCTGCTCCTACGCCTGCTTTCCCTTCAAGTGTTTGGGTGCCTGTTCAATCTCCCTCTGCAGGAAGAGCTGGATACCTTGGGAGTTTTAATGAACCCAGCAGTTACACTGGGCCTGCCCAACTGAATTGCCATTTTCATTCCTGTTGATCAACCCTATAGCAAGAGATGACTGGTAAGTTGTCCTTACAGGTACTCTAAGGCACACAGGGAGATGGCCTGGGCTCCTACATTGAGTTACACTGCACTGAGTTTCATCTGGAAATGTTAAGAATTCATTTACCCTCCTTGTGCTGTACTTCACTCAGCTCTAGGGAGTGTCAAAATCAGAAGGATAACAAAATATTACATAATCTCAATACATCCCTCCCTTCTCTCCCTCAAAGTTCGAAATGAGTTGAATGTAAACTCAATTTTTTCCTCAAATGTAGTCCAATGTCATTAGATAGGAGTGCAGCATGGTACAAAGGATTTCTGCACACCTCTGGGCAATCCTTTACTGAACTAGGACTCACCACCTGGTGTGCTCTGCAATCCAAGCCTTTGCTCTCCTATTGCAATCGCTTCCAAAGCCAAAGTAAATTTGATTTCATTTTCAGTTAGTTACTAAGAATAACTCAATTACCTAAGTCACAAAATTGAATCCTGATTAGTACCAAAGAGCTGATCACACTAAAACCACCAAGTCTCTAAAAATATTTTCACTAAAAGAAAAATATCCAAGAGGGAAATTCCAGAGTGTCAGGGAAGAGCTGCTAGGAAATGTCAATCCCCGGTAAGTGCCTGGAACTGGCAGAAGAAACCTCAGAGTCTGTTACCCACTCACCATCACAATGACACATGTTAATGAGCACATCCCATCCCACTGCAGGGAACTTACAAGGTTCCAAAAAAATGATTCCACTGCTGATCTCTGCTTTCCTGTCCATGATCCTTTCATACTCCACAGAACATTCCTCTTGTACGTCTGAGGGCACTTTTCAGTGGCCTCCAAGGAATCCTTAACAGTGGAGCAAGCCTTCAGGGATAAAGCAAAAAGATTATTGAACTTTTAAGCCATATTCTTTCCCCTCATCCAACCTCAAATATAATAGTTTAGGCATAAATTTAATTTATTCCAGAAGTTCCATCTTAATTTATTCCAGCATATCCTTGCAGGAACACTAGTTGAAAATTGGCAAATCCAGCAAACTACTCAATTTTAAATCAGAGCTCTGTTTGTCTCACTCTACCCAACCACCAGGGTCAAACAGATGAGCTGATATAATCAGTATTCCCTGAAATGCCATGAGGGCAAAGATTGCAGGATTTTAATCCCAGAAATCTGCCCTTGTGGCAGGCTGAGACCCATGAAATTAGCATTCCATCTGAAAGTTTCCAATAAATTCCTCTCTGCTAAACAGTTTGGAGACTGCCAGAAAAATCCCCAGAGAAATGAAAACTCCTAAGGGTAGGTTTTTATTCACAGAATACCTGACTTGAACCAGTCGCATCATCCTGCAAATTCACCCTCTGATAGTTTACTCATTACAGAGGGGGCCTTTTGCAGTGTAACCAGTAGAATTGTGATGAGGAAGAAGTTTGGACTCTGCGTATCCTTTCAATACTCTGTATCACATATAAGTCGTGTTAAAATCCTGAATTTTCAAAATACCCTATGTATCCTCCAAATTCAGTCCTATTGCTAAAGCAAGCAGTTATTTTGGGTGAAAAGATTTGCACAGGTTTTTTATGTTTAATTATTCCAGAAGGCTTGATCATTCCAAGACTCCATGAAATTGCTTTTTTCCATGACAAATATTTGGGTGCCCAAATAGGAACCCAGGGTCCATCTGTGATGAAGGCTGCATGTGTTCAGTATTCTGACCCTGTCTCAGTACAATCCCACCACAGCAGACAATCTAACACCTGAACTTTCACAGCTCTCCACACATCAAAAATTCTAATGTAAGACAGTGCAGAAATTGAAGAATAAAGTATTCAATGTATTCATAGACACACTCTACCCTTCTCCTTTAATCAACAGTAAAAACAGTGATCACTACTTGGTCCTGGGCAGGACTGCATCAATTATTGCCTTGTTAGCATTTACAAAAAAAGGATGAGGTCAAGATGAAAGAACACAAATAACAAGGAGGCAAATTGCAAAGCAGTAGAACTGCGGTGAGAGGCTCGTATTGCACAAGGTGCTGAGCCAGCTCTTGAGCTGTATTCACAGCTCTGGTGAAGCCCATTAAACTGAACTACATCTTCCTAGGAAGGGTTGTGATAAATATATTTGTGCTTTGTAAAAGCTAAAATATAGTTTCTTAACACTTTAAGTGCTTCATCCATCATTTGTGCACTGTAGTTGTGACTCATGTGAATGTGCAGAAGTCCAATAACCAAACATGCAAAATGGCAGTAGCTTTAGACAGAAAAAATCAGGGCAACCTGGTATATCAGTAATTGAGGGGAAATACACTAAGAAAATCCTCATTACACTAGGGGGGTTCCACAGACTGTGCTCTGCACTCTGCTCTATCAGTATCACTGTGTTTGCCACCACATTTATATTTGCAGTATTAAACTAATGGCAGGGAATAGGGAACCCATGTTTGATTTGTTTGGGCTCCTCCCAGAGAAGAATTCTGTTCTGCTGCTTTGCTTATTCCGTGCTAAATCTTTTGAAGTAATTTAAAATATCTTCAGGTTTTCTTAATGACACAATTGAATAGTTCCAGATTCTTAGATACACAGTCTTTTAGCCTCACTTTCAGAAAAACAGTGATTTAAAGCAGAACTTGCAAAACATGCAGCCTGGTGCATGGGTTCCCACACCTACTCTGATGTGGGACAGGCATTTAGACTCTGTCCTGGTTCAGCCCTGCTCCTGTTCTTAATTCCTGCAGTTTAATCTGAGGTCACTGCCATATATGTCAAGTAATTTTGTGAAGAACTCCCTGTACAACTTAGTGACACTCACTTCTATGTGTTACGAATGTACAGGAGATCCTTCTCACGTACAGCATGAAAATCTCTCCAAATCCACTCTCGGCAAGTGCGCCCAGAGTACCATGGCAGCTTCTACCAAAATAGAACTGAGAAGGCACTGAGAAGGTCTCCTAAGTGCTTTTACCACTCTCAGTATGAGGCAGCAGTCAAGTGCTCTGTCATCAGGAGCATCATTCCAACACGACACCCGAGGTTTATTTGATCAGCATTACAGAATATGCAGACAGTTCTCTACAAGCAGGCACACAGAGCCATCATTTAATGTCACAAATTACAAGCAAAATCAAAAGAAGATAATTTAGAAAATCTGATCAGCTGCACTGAAGGATTTAAACCCTCTCCCCAGTCTTTTTACCTGTTTTTAAGCCAAAAGCCTTGGCTTAAAATCAGCACTGAAGGCCCTGAAGCCCACTACAATCAAAGACAAATTTGTCCTGGGCTGATCAAAAGCAACATGGCCAGCAGGGTATGGGAGCTAATTCTCCTCTGCTACTCCATGAGATCCCACATGGAATACTGTATCTATGATTCTAGGGAATAAACTTTATAGACAGCCAATCTCCACTGAATGTGCTACATCCAAGCTGGATGGTCAGTGCCACTCTCCTCGTGCTCCCCATGGACACAATAAATAGGCTCACTTGAGATATGCAAACCAGACACAATCTATAACCAGGCTACTGCCACAAAGAATAGAGGCCCCTGTAAAGTGAGTTGTGAAGGACGTGACTGTGACCCCATAAATGAAATTCTTCAGTAGATGTCATTGACATCAAGGAGCCTTAGGAAGAAAGCAACACCCAAGCAAGCATTACACAGCACTCTCGCAGACCCAGTAACAGACAGCTCAAACAAGTGTTCTCAAGGTATTGGAAATGTACTTATTTGCAGGAAAAATAGAAAAGGTCAAATTCAACAAGACCTTGCACTCAGGCTTAATCACAAGACTGCACCAAGTTTTCACTGAGGCCCTGGTGTTAGTAGAGCTCAGGCAGAAAAGCAGTGTTCAGCTCTGCAGTTGGCATTCTTAGTGTTTTGGAGGTGAAATGAGACAACAGGATTTTTCAGGGAAAGCCACTGGTTTAGATCTCCTGATGAGAATTGCATTTTGTGTGTACAACGCCTCTCAGTTCAGATGTTCTTCTCAAGAAAATGCTCAGCTTGTTTACAGACAATCTGCAGGGTTACCGAAGAGTTCTGTGAAAAACAGATTTTTACTTATAAAGCAGTATGGAAAATATACAGCAGTGAGTGAAAACAGGACAAGTCTGGAATTCCAACACTTTTACAGTTATTCAAACTACAGCTGCAGTGGTTAATATTTATGATCAGGTTATCTTTCCCCTCCAAAACAGTCTATTTCGTAATAATTCTTGAAGACAATATGCAGATACCATATGGTCCCAGAACATCTGCAGCCCAAAGCCATCCCTGTCAGAAGCACAGAATGTCAGTCTGAGATTGCCCAGGAGTTTCCATATGATCTGCTGCCTCAGGGATTGAAAGAGCAATAACAATAAAGGGAACCGTGAGTGTTGCTTAATGTTTTCCAATGGATCGTGCACATTAGAAACAGCAATTAATGATTTGGTTTGTAATGCTTCAGGGAATTACTGTCCAACAAAATAATGTAATTTAAGTTTGCAATAAAGTTTAAGTGTGCAGGCATTTCATGGCAGCACACAGCAGCGATTTGCCAGAGGAAAACAACACTGTTATTGCAGGCACATCCAGATAATCCACAGAAAAAGCCATACCAACCCTTAAGTGATTCGATTATACTGCTTTACCATTCAAGAGTCCTCAAAGGCATATTCAAAACCAAATACACCTCACTAAAAGACCACAGGAGCAAAAACTCAGCACAGGGTTAAAGAACTCTTTTTTAGTCTTTAAAGGTACTGTTGCAGTCCTCTCCTCTAAAATATACTCCCCAACACTTGCAAACATCATTATTATTCTGTTTTTAAAAATGCCTGTATCATTTAGCATATGGCACCATAAGGAATTAAAAATCAGACCCATGAAATAACCTATTGTCCTGGGTTGCAGTATATTCTATTACCATCTTCATGAGCTGTGAAACCAGGTGGGGCAGTGCTTCTTTGCCTCCTCCCCCCCGGACCATCTCCTGTTAATGGGAGCATTTGTGCCTTGCCAAAGGACTCATAGATAACGGACTACAAACCATCTCCTGTTAATGACCCCATCAGTGCCTCACCACCCCATTGTGAGATGCTCCGCCTGGGAGGGGGCACAGAACATTTCCCACTTGGATATAATCAGAGGTTTTCCAGGCACAAGGGAGCTTTTCTCCGCTGGACTTCCAGAGGACGGGAGGCTGCATCACTGGACCTTCAGGCGAGGACCAGGCCCTTTTCCACGGGACCGCTGTTTTCACCGGAGCTGCTGCANGCTGCTCCAGGAGAAGCTACCTGGCAGCCGAGCAGGCTGCACTGGGTGACTGTGCTGTTTTGTAATAACTGCCATAGTCATTGCTGTTTATTGTTTTGTTTTGTTTTATATATATATAAATTAGTAAAGAACTGTTATTCCTATTTCTCATATCCTTGCCTGAAAGCCCCCTTAATTTCAAAGTCATAATAATCCGGAGGGAAGGGGGCTGCATTTCCCATTTCAAAGGGGGTTTCTGCCTCACTTAAGCAGACGCCTGTCTTTCAAACCAAGACACCTATATAAGAAATAGCTGCATTTGGCCAAACTTCCCTTGACCTTTTCTTCTAAGAGCAAGAATACTTGGGAGCTGCAAGTAAAAAATTCAAATTAGTACCTCTCTGTCTGCAGCCCTAAATATCTGAACTTTCCCTCCTAAAAATGCTTGCAAATATAATGTTGTACACCATGCCCTGCAGTTAATACATCCAAAGCCAGAGAACAAATAAATTCTGCAGGAAAAAGCCTGTAAAATAGAGCTTCTCTACTAAGGCAGACCTGAGCTTTTCACCACAAGGGGATGTTGTAAAATTTGGCTGTACACATGAAATGACTTATTTAAAATACCTATTCAAATACAAAACACAGCCACTTGAACTGAACATCTCAAACTGATGTTGTATAACTTAACCTGTCCCATTTCTACTCCACATTCATGCTGCTCTTTTTTCCCAGTGCATTTCTTTTGACCTGATCAGGAAAGTCCTTTAGTGAAGCTGTTTAGAGACTGGGAAGGATAACTGGAAATATTTTCAAGGAAAACTAAATATATTTTGATAATATGTAAGAATTTTAGTGAAATGTGTTTATGTAAGCTTCATGAAATTAATTGTAAATGTTAGGCAAACATTAATTATTATTTTACTGAAAAATAATTTTAAAGAAGGGTTTTAAAGAAAGGTTTAAAACTTCTGCAGAAAATTGTTGAGCACCTCGAATGGGCTGATATGTATCAACAACATCAGAGGTGACATACTCAGACTTGCTTTCTTCCAACAGTACACTGATATCTTCAAGATATCTCTGAATAAAGTTACCCTAGTGTCTCTAACAGCTGACAAAAATGCACTGATGGATTAAAAAATCCTAAATATTTCTCACAGAGTAATCACAGGAAAGTTATTCTTCCCAGCATGCCTGACCTGCAGCAAAAGAGCTTTCATCTTTTTTTTTCAGAAGAGTCCTCATCATCCTGCAATGTAAAGTCATTCCCATATTTCATGTGCTACTTCTCCTGTCTCCAGCAATTTCCTCAGAGTCGATTCATCACACCACACTATTTCAGGGATAGTTATCCTGGCAGCTGGGCTCAAATGCTGAGAGGTACCACACACTCTTCTGGGGCCCCATCCTCCTAATGCCCACATGTGCATCAGCACTCTGTCCAACAGCCCCAGGCAGGGCATGGCCACACTGCCCTGACCGGACACGTGTGCCCCGTGCCAGAGGTAACTTGATTCCACACCAAAATGCAAAAGGACAGATAATTGGGAAACTCTCCTGACAAAAATGAAACTGCTTTGGCCTTGTCTTCTATGGCAAGCAGGACTGAAAGAGAATGACCATTTCTTCCACAGTCCATCCCCTGGAGCAGGAATGCTTTCCATTGCCATATTTAATTACTAATCACAGGTGCTGAAGTGAAATCAAGCAAACAAGTTTAACTCATTAAACAAGTTTAACTTCCGGCATTTCTGAAAAAACAGTATCAAGTTTAATGCATAAATTCAAACCTGGGACCCAGAGTAAAATTCACTTTGTCCAAGTCCCTCATTCCAATGGCAGTGACTAGCATCCTGCTCCAGAACAGCAAAGGTTGAGCTCCATCAACACACCTGAGCTGTGCATGTACCTGTGGCTTTCTTCACTCAACTCTGCGATTCCCGCTGCTATGGGCATCAAGGTATTCACCTGATGCAACACATTTCATAGCTCACATCCTAGCAGGAGAGCAGAATCTACACCAACTTCAAATGCAGTGAAAGGCAGTTTTCTCAGCTCTGTAGGACAACAACTCTGACAACATCTACATGAGGGGGGGTGGTTGGTCTATTTTACATCACAAGAACTCAGCCACGCGTGAGCAGGACATTAGTATTGTATACAACAGGCACCTGTGGGCAGGAGATAAAGAATATTTTAATGTTTAATGGCACAAAACCCTCTGTACATCAGTACAGTAGTAAGGGCAATGTTAAAACCACGATGTGCCAAAGGACCATCAGTGGCCTGAGTCCTTGTTATAAAATGTTCATGCTGCAGGAGTTGGGGGATAGCACGTGCTCCTCCTTGAGCCCTGACAGAGAATGACTCACCACAAATCAAGGACTCCCTGGAGAACTCTATTTTAGTGCCCGGAGGAAGTGTCTCTCCATGTTATCCCATATATTCAATATCTTTTTCCTGCACTGGCTTAGCAAACCAGAGTGCAGCAGCTTGCCATGAGTGCAGCCAAGGGTTAAACTTGGCTGCCTCACATGTATCTTGCTGTGCCTAGAAATCTGATGTTACAGGAGATGTGTTTCTGGGGACTTCCTGCAAACCAGGGCAGAGGATCCTGTTTCTTCTTTTTGTCCATGAATAATCATGAACATTCATCAACAATTAAATAGTATGGAGCTAATCAAGCATTACTATCATCGGATGGTAGCAATTCCTATTTGTTTCAAATTATAAAGAATGTATATTTTTGTGCATTATAAAGAATGTATATTTTTGTGCTTCATGTCTGCAACCAATACACACATGAATTATTAATGTGCTATAAAATTAGTATATTGGGGGGGTGGGGGCGTGGGAAATGAACTACCTAAGGCATTTTCATATAAATGACTGCATTTTAACTTTCAAAAACAT
The DNA here is from genome assembly GCA_013398015.1 of Oreocharis arfaki. Classification (NCBI taxonomy): domain Eukaryota; kingdom Metazoa; phylum Chordata; class Aves; order Passeriformes; family Paramythiidae; genus Oreocharis; species Oreocharis arfaki. The sequence continues at coordinate 132,549 of VZRR01010730.1, read as the reverse complement.
TCCATTTTTCAACATCCTGCTCACTTCAAATTGAAGCCTGTACATTAGATTTGGCCAAGCATGTCACAAGAAACCTCACACTTGTAAATGATTAACCCATGAAGAGCCAGCATGGATTGACTACAGAAGCAGCAGCCATGTAACACCAGGCAGATAGCACTCACCCTCTGGAGTTCTTAACAAGTTTCTGCATGAGCAGCTGCAGAAAGCTGAAGCAAATTCCCGTAATGCTCGGATGGTCTGTTTAGCAGGAGCACATCACTGCTCTTCCACACCACTGCTCTAAGCTGTGCACTAGGAAAACCTCCCAAACAGCACTGCCCACGTGCTGTCACCACGGGAAGGCGAGGGTGGCTGAGCTGGGCTGGCGAGTGCAATTCCCTCTGTTCTATCGCACTCAGCTCCCAGCACCACACAGCTTAGCTGGGTGTGGAGGAAAGGATTTGATATCCTAAGAATCCTTACATTCCTGAGATACTATCGTAGGCAACATGTTCCTCTCCCACTCCTCCTTCTGTCCATGCAAGTTCAGCAATCCCATGACTATCACTGAAAGAGAAGTCTAACCTTTCCTCAAAAAAAGCCCCGAATCATCAACATCGTTAAAGGCTAGTCTATGTGTAATAGGAAAACTCTTGTTAGACACCAGGCTAATTAATTCTCTTCCTAATGTCATCTTGTTTCTTTCCATTGGAGGCTGAACTTGGTGTCTGATGCCCGAGTATCACAACCTGCTATCATAAAGCAAGCACAAGAGGAAAGAAAAAAGGTTAAAATAAGGAATTGTGGATTTGTCTACAGAAAAGTAATGGAAATGGATTAAAGTAACTGAAGCAAAATTCCCACACTAACTTGCAGGTGAATGCTTTAATTCCAAACTGGATAAACCCAAAGTAAAATTCTGCCTGCAACAGCAGGAGCTGACTTGTTCAGCCTTGGAGGTTCTTCAAGCAAATGGTTTGAGACAGAATATCCAGCAGTGCTCCAAACACCCCCACCTCACCCAGGACTTCCTGCAGATGCTTCTGCTCAGTTCCCACAACAGGCTTCCTCATTTAGTGGTCTGTTATTGCTGAGGATGCCATTCCCAAGATGTGAGATGTGACGTGCATCTGGCCACAGCTGTGTCAGATGGAATCATCCTCTTTAGAATGTTTAAAATGCTCCTCTGGTCAAAGAAACATGCAGAAATACATAGGCAAGAATTTATTTCAAGCAGGTTCCTGCGACTAGAATGAGCATTCAAGACATAGGAAGCCCTTTGGCTTCCACAGGACACCTGGGTGGAGGAAAAAAGGAGAAAAGAAGAAAGCTCATTTGGAATATCTAGTTGTTAGAAAACTCATTGAAGGTCATTTAGTGATTAAAAAATCACTAAATATAAGCTACACTTCAGGTGATGATTCTGTAACAACGGTGACATAAGTTTTACAAGCAGCTTTAGCTGCCAGAAGAGGCCTTACGTTATTAAACCAATGTTCAGCAGATAAAGTAGCACTTCTATCTATAGGGAAAGCTTTGTCCAGTTTAATTTTTAAACTAGATCAGTGTACATCTCTCACTGTATTTCTTCCCCACCCTCTTGCTTCCAACACAGAACTACTACGTACAAATGATCTTGCCCGCAGAACAAAACTATTGTTTCCAATAGGTAAAGCCTGTATCTGCATAAATTTTTAAAGCATTACAGCTCCTTTCCTGAGAAGACTGTATCATAAAGCCAAGCCATGAATTTGGAAGATTAAACAAAGCCAAAGAAACTGTGCTTCTGTGACTTAAAAATATGCCAAACTAACAATCTTCACTCTGCTGATTTTTACACATTTTACAAATCAAAGAACCATAAAATGTGAGCTGCTTCTGCCTGAAGTTCACAGACAAATACAAAACTACACCAGTGTGGCTGTGGTTAATTCCTGATTGGAAAAAGCAACCCCCAATGCAGTTGGGAACATGCTGGCCGGCACCCTGTTTGCCCAGAAAATTAAGTATTACCATGTGAAAATAACTAGTTTCAGAGGATGAAGAAAATACCTCATCTGTTTTCATGTTCCCTTTTCTCCAAGCATTCAAAGATTTTTCTTTTGCTATTTGACCTTCACAGGCACGAGGCCAGAGATTGTTTTACATCTATGCACAGCACTCACTACAACTGGCCTGGTTCCGCCAAGATTGTAGTAAAAAATGCAACACAAGTTATCATAGGTGAAATAGCTCCATTTTTCCCAGGGAGAAAAAAAAAAATAAAGCAAGCTAGAGGACAATTCACTATTGCCATTCATCTTCTCAGGAAAAAGGAAAAAAGGAAAATCTGGCTTTGATGATTTTCCCTCCTGGGGCAACTGGGGACACCAGAGGAGTCATATTGGCATTACCCCACAAAAGATAGTGGTGGTCTAATTTACTGCTGCACAGCTCAGCGAAGCACAGAGCCAAAGCTGTCTGTGCTCCTGGCAAGAGGCTGGTGATCACTCATCTAATCTTCAAAGGGTGACAAATCTGTAGATTTCCACTTGAAAAGGAAACAAACTGTTCTGAGGAGTAGCTGCTAAGTGATAGGTATGGGAATACTTTGATTTCTTCAGGTGAGAAAAAGAGAAATCAAGCATTGTGAAATAACCTTGTGGCTCACCAGTAAACCAAGCGCCTCCCAATGTCTGGCTGAGGCGGGCTGAAGGAACGTGTAGCACCATCTGCTGAGGGGCAAAGCCAGCCAAAAGGGGTGTGTTGAAAGCATCAAGAACTCCCAGGGTCACAGAGAAGCCAAAGGCTTCCTGCTTTGTGTGTCAAGCCGAACGGCCCATTTTGAGCACTTTGATTCTTCTAAAGTCTGCTGTCTTACCAAAAAGCTTTCTCCTTTGAATTGTCAGACATGACCTTCTCAAGGGAATCTGCACTTTTGACTGCAAATCGACTCCTCAGTTCGCTAAGGAGCCACGGGGATCTGTGCTGCCCTCCTGCTCTGCATGATCCAAAAGCCAAGGGATCTTCCTGCTTGCAGCATGGATTTGGGGAGGGCCTCATGATGGGACAGCAATGCACTTCATCAAAGCAGGTAACACCTCCTCCCATCACCATGGGAAGATAAAATGAGGTGCACGCCCAGCAGGCAACTGCACTCCTCCAGCACCGAGCAGAGGCCGCAGGGACCAGCAATGTGTGTGCACAGAGGCAGCAGAGGGCACCCAGCCAGCTCCTGCTGCGAGCAGGCGGATGTTCAGTGGATCATTACCAGTGTGAAGTTTTCCTTTGGGTGACATTCACAATGTGCACGGCATGCTTGGTCGCCCCCAGTGAGCTGGATTTAATTTCATTAAATTACTTCTCATTTTAATTGAATGTAGCAGTCTATGATCGATAAAGGGAAGCGTTATCCTAACTGTTGATCACTAACTCATAAAGATGCCAGGCTTCTCCCAATAACACTGACGGGCTGGTTTGCCTGATTGTTTTTAATGTATGCTAAAAAATGGAAATTGAACAAAGCTCTTTCTCCATACCTTGCAATAAGCTGTTGGATGGCTTCCATTCGTATCACTGCACCACTCTACACCCAGATCTATTTGAAGATTGTGCAGCTGTGTAAGAAGTTTCCACAAAGCGACACAGGATAAAAGTTGTGATACAACATTTCATAGCTCCATATTAGATCTTCATCCAGCAGTCTCTGTGTTTGATTCAGAAACCAAAGTCTGATAGGATCTAGAGACCTCAATATCAAATTGTCATTCTAGGAGAGGGTATATGCAGTTACAGATAATTGCTACGAAATCAAAAAGCATGATAGGCAGAGAAGCAAGCACTGAATTGGTATGGTTCACTGCTGCCAACTCGCATACAAAAAGAAAATAAAGGCTGATTTTATGCCAACTTTATATCCAGTCCAGCACAACATAATCTAACATAAACTTTGTCAGAAGAAACACTATAAACTAATTTGAATAACCCCATAGAAATATGATAATATACCCTTACCTCACCTAGACACAACTGCCATCAAACAAATACGGTAATAGCACAATTACAGGTTCAGAAAAGTGAAACAAGGTGATAATTGCTAACTCTGCTATGCAGGGATTACCAGGCACAAGGCACAGGAGACTCAGGCTGTTTTGAAGCTGCAGAGCAATATCCAAGATAGCTTCTAACCAGCTCCTTGAACTGCCTCAGCACAACAGCAGTGATGGTGATGCCACAGGGAGCTCAGTCCTACCCAGAGCTCCAACAGAAAGCAAATCCTGGCAAAACAGGCACACACTGAATCTTGCCTTCATGGAGATTGGATTTAATGTGCACCACCTCATAGATCAGTTTAGTGTGTTTTCTCTCACATATCCTTACAGGCTCTTCATTTTCTGTGTGGTTCAGAGAAAGCTTTCTGAATGCATTCGAGAAATATTGATTAGAAGAGTATTTACAAATATAGGATGGAAGCCACCTCCAAACAAAGTCAAAAAATTTCAGTAAGCACCAGATTCAGCTTGGCAACAATATTTCCTATCCCTTTTTTCTCATTTCTTATAAATTTCAGTTCATGGCTGTATACTGTAAATGGAAAGATTTGGAATGAAGAAGATGAAATAAAATACCATCTTTTAAATATGCAATACTGAGTTTATAGCTCTTTTCCCTCTGGCATCTTGTCAGCATAAAATAAAAAGGCACTGGAAATCTAAATGAGAAAAGCCTCACTCCCATACCTTATCAGTGAAGAATTTCCATGGCAATACTGCTTTGAAGCTAAATGGTTTTATTTATAGACGAAGCAGTTTTCATAGCTCATTTGCATTTTCTCCAGATTACCATAACCATACACGATCAGTTGTTAAGATCTACAGATATTATCTGTGCAGTGCCAGCAATTCACTTAATTATTTGAAATATGAAAGGATAAATAAATTAAGTGCTCATGCAACTTGCCATACTGACACAGCAGACTGCAGGGGAATGCAGGGATGCACAGCGTGGTGTGATGGTACAGAATGAACTCATATGGCCACTCTGTAGAAATATCTAATGGCAATGTTGAGAGCAGTGTGAATGGGGAGCGAATGGAGGCCATGGGTGTGGGAGCACCAGGAGGAACAGCAGGAACAGGGATATAAGGTGTCAGGTGCTGACAGCAGGTCAGGATCCAACACAACCCAGACAAGGAAAATAAAGGATATTGAAATAGAAACTAAACCCACGAACAGACAGTGGCGGGAAGACACAGAGCAAGGTGAGAGACAAGTCAACGCCTAGATAAGTAAATAAATCCTAACAACGGAGAGAAGGGGGACACAGTACACAAAAGGATCACAGCTACTGTGGCCTACTGAAGGGTACAATTCAGGCACATTCAAAAGCAGCACATACTCAATCAGCCTTAGGAAGGTTGTGGGGTACATAATAAGGACTAGAGAGCCAGCATAGCTTTTCTTCTTTGTTTTAAGGAATCCACATAGGAAACCTGCCTTAGTGTCTGGATGCTGTCTACTTGGACACATGCATCTCGGTGCTCGTGAGAGTGAAGTAGCATTTGTTTTAAAATAAAATAATCTTCTTCCCCCATCAATAATTATCATATTATTTCAACATTAATTGTTACTCCTTCCCCTGGAAAATTATAAAAGGTTGTTCCAGCTTCTGCCTTCAACCTTGACATGGGGGAAGGAAGAAAAGAAGGAAGAACAGCCCACAAGTACTCCAGTACATTGAAAACAAAAGCAATAAAGATGGCAAAATCTAGCAAGAAATATGCTTTTGGTATTTATTTCCTGGCAGAACCACTGTCAGTTCCTCTAGCAAAGGCAGAGAACATGTAGTGTTTTATTTGCAGAAACCTGTGATTTAGCTCAGATATTTGAGTGTTGCCTGCAGCTTTGCAGGAAGGTTCTTTGCTCATACTCCTAAGAAATATTCACACATAGTTAATCTCTCAACAAGATAACTCTGTCACCAAAGCCCACGAATTGGCTTTTTTTTCAGGAACACTTTGCCCAAAGAAATAGAGAAGGCTCAAGGCTCCCAGCCCCCACTGAGCTGGACAGGGAGAAGTGCAACATGCTCTGGCCAGGATTTCATAAAAGTCAGGACTTCAAACTGTGCCAGCCAGAACAGAAAGGCAATTGTCACCAGGAATATGTACTCCAAACAGCAATAGAAATAAGGGCACAGCTACACTGCCTGAGGTGGAAGAAAGGTTGCTGCTGTTGGCTTCGATCAATGACTCCCCCCCAGTGGCATCACACATTAGGAGAGGGAACTTTAACTGGCTCTTGATGGACACAGCAAACACAAGCACCTCTCCTACAGCCAGCACGAGGGACTGCTCAGGGTATTGACAGCTACTTTGTTTACTGCAGTGAAAAAAATGTCCAAGAACTAAGAGCTGCTTTCAGCTTTACCAAAGAGCCCCATATCTATCTATAGATACATAGATGCCTAAAGATTAAGTGAAATAGCGACATATATCTAAAGATTAAGTGAAAACCATCAACTGCATCATTCTTGCAATAATTTAATGCACACTACAGGGCCAGCCAAAAATCTCATGAAAACAACACATACTCTTTAGCTCCAGTAACCATATTACTGGAAATAGATTTTGCACAATCCTCCTTCAAACAGCCATTTAAACCCCAGGCTTAAAGGAGATTATGCTGTTTGCTGATTTAAGCTGAAAGGGAAGCTTGTTCCAGTCATCTGGAGGCTCCAGAGGCAAAAGCTCATCTGCCAAATTCCCTCTTTATCTGACTACAATGTACAGCATCTAAATTGTGATGATAATCTTGAAGCAAAACGACTTTGCTTTCAAAGATAGTGTTAAAGTCAGTTTCTGAAGCTTTTCTGGCTTTCCTAGGGATTGTTTCAACTTTGGTCTAACGGTGATATGATGTTGCCTGATCTGCTTGATCTATGAAAGGTGATTTACTTCAGTATCAGTAAAGGTAACGCTTCTGGAAACCTTCATCTTGCACCCAAAACACAGAGGCCAGTCAGCTTCTTACAGCTACAAGCTGCAGAAAGGGGAAAAATTGAAAGCACAGTCTAATGAGGGGTTCCTGTGGGACATAAATGCATTTTTCTGCAGTTCTGCTGCCACCCCTCACACTTCCCTGGTCACATGCAGCCCCCCACTTCCAGAGAAGGGGCTGGACCTGGGCCTGGCTGCCCCCCGGGACGGATTCCACCTGCAGAGCTGCATCCAGACCTGGGGTCCCCAGCACAGCAAGGACAGGAACCTTGGGAGTGAATCCAGAGGAAGCATCAAGATGATCAGAGGAATGGAGCATCTCTGCTATGAGGAAAGGCTGGGAGAGTTGGGATTGCTCAGCCTGGAGAAGAGAAGCCTTTGGGTGACCTTATTGTGGCCATCCAGTACCTGAAGGGAACTGACAAAAAACATGGAGAGAGACATGTTTACATGGCCTTGTTTACAAGGGCATGTAGTGAAAGGACAAGGGGGAATGGCTTCACACTGATGGAGAGAAGGTTTAGATTGGATATTAGGAAAAAATCCTTCCCTGTGAGGGTGGGGAGGCCCTGGCACAGGGTGCCCAGAGAGGCTGTGGCTGCCCCGTCCCTGGCAGTGTCCAAGGCCAGGCTGGATGGGGCTTGGAGCACTGTGGGATACTGGAAGTTGTCCCTGCCCATGGCAGGGGCGTGGAACGAGATGATCTTTAAGGTCCCTTCCAACTCAGACCATCCTATGATTCTATGATTTCAGTACTTACTCAGCCCCTGCGGTTCAGCTGCTGCCTTCAGTCCAGAGGAGCTGAGAAAACAGCCATGTTCCTGTGTAGCAGCAGTGGCCAAGGCTGAAGGAGCCATCTTGCTCATCCCTCTGCAAGCACCAGCCCCATGACACAGGCCACAGGACTCCCCTTCTCCATCACACCCTATTAACTAGAGAGACCAATCCTTCTTTCTCCAAGCAAATCAAAGGATATACACTCTTGTGCATAGCAGAGCCCAGGCCTCTTGAAGGTTCTCCTGTTCTTATCACAGGAAGGAAATGTGACAAATCCCATATGAATCTTCAGGGTTAATGGACACCGAAAGCTGTTCAGGCAGACTAAAGTAGGAACTACAGCCATTGTCCCTCACACCACTTCTTTACAAATCCCCCTGTTCGTTTTGCTATTTTACACTGTGAAAATGAAAGTCCACTTCTCCAAATATTTCAGATACCATATACTCCTCAGCCACTACCTCACCAACTGTGGTCTCCAGTGACACTCATCATTTTTCTGTCAGTTATCACAGTTGGGATAATTCCCTTTCCAGACTCTAACCTTTATTTTCCATTATTATTAACACTTGATGAAAAGGCAACGAGAATGTATATTGCACTACATAAGAATTTAAAAGGCAATTCAGTGGAAAACTGTTAATGGTTAAATGAACCAATATGTCCAGTAATATTACACAATTAACAAATTTAATCATTTAACACTCTAACAATGCAAACTTCCATTAAATGTGTAATTTCATATATGAAATAATTATTCATTTATCAATAGGACATGACTACTTCAGTTCAGAAGTAAAAAATACAATTAGATGCAGCAGGGCAGAACGAATTTCTGGTAGTAAGACGGGCTGGAGCCGTGTGTGCAGCGCTCCTGTGAGGCCTCACAGTGAAACTCATAATTCTCACAGGACAATGCCTCTAAATATCTCGGGTCATTAGCAAAATTACACAGCTAATGAAGGGCAAATTAATGGAGCTCTGGAACATTTTATAAGCCTGTAAGAACAGCTACTTGTTATACATCACCAAGAAATAATTGCAGCAGAGTCAATCCCGTGAACTCATTAAGTTTTAACAATACAAATTGGGCAAGCTATTCCCAAAGGAGCATCTTCTCTGGCTGATAGGCCCCAGGGAGGTGATCCCAAAGGGGGTTAGGAGGAGGATGCAATACAGGCCAGCTTTGGGCTAGCAGCTCCCACCATCCAGGGCAGGGAACTGGAGAAACCCAAGCTGCCTGCCTTGGGGCAAACCACATCTGGAGCCTGTCAAGCAACTCTGCACAAATACTGAATGAGATCTCAAGAAATCAGTCATGTTCTTCTGAGAACACACAGGAGAAATAATGAGGAGAGGACACTGATGCAGGAGAAATAACTGGAGATGTTTGTGAGGCTTTGACATATTCCCCAGCAGGTCAGTGCTGGAAAGGCTGTTACACCAAAGCTCCACGACCACAGACCATCCTGCAGGAGACCCAAATGTGGTGCCCACTGCATTCAGACACACCTTCAGGAGCAGACAGTCCTGAGCCAGGCATTCAGAACAAGCACTGCAGGTGCCAGCAATAAGGGACTTCAGTAGGAGCAGCACATCTTAAAGCGAATTAGAATGAGTTTTTGCAATACCAGGAGCTGAGAGCTGCTGCTCTCAATTTGTTCCCAAAATGAGCGCTTTTAGTATCACATCACAGAGCCACACACAGGCTGAAAGGGCAAAGATGCTGAAGGCAGAACTTCCATGTAAAGGTTTGCACAAGTTCTGTGGTTTTGCTGGATCTTCCAAGCATCACCCTCAGTCTGCTTCACTACAGCTAATTCTAGAGGGGCTCAGATTTCCACACAGTTCTCCCTGGGATGGGGCAATCACCACTGAAGTAGGAATTTTTATGATTTTAAACTCAAGCACCTAAAAGAGCAGATCATCACCTGACTCACTCCACTCTAAGCACATTGTAGAGACCTGCAAAAGCAGAGTTCAATGCCCTGATGCACCACTTTGAATCCAGAACAAAAGCCAAAATCTCGAAAGAAGATCCACAAAATCTGATCCACTAAGATCCACTCCAAATATGTTTGGATTATAGATGTACTGCAGAAAAAGTCTAACTGCCAAATTCAAACTTGATACAATATTAGGCTCTCTCATTACTCCAACATCCAAGCTCCATCATTCCTATCACTACAAATATCTGGCCAAGACAGCCTCACTAACAAAGAAAAATGTATTCTAAAGTATTTTTTTGTGATTTCTGCCAGTTTTTTTCACACGTGGCCCCTACAAAAATAACTTCCTGAGTACCTATTAAACCTATTGGCTCTCTCTTAAAAAATATGAATAGTAATAGTTTTTTCCATCTCCAAAACCAAAAAGCAGTAGCCACTGCAAGTAACAACACAGTCTGGCAAACACAAGTGTCTTAGAGACACTAAATGTTTTGCTCCTGAAGAAATAGACTGTCAGGAAAAACCATTAAAGTGATCACTAAAGCTGTTCCAAATTTCCCCTAACTTTGAGATGCAGTAATGTTTCTGAATAAAAAAAAAAAGGAAAAAATAATTAACTTTTACCGTTAAATCTAGTGGGAGGCTGAAACAAACTGCTGGCTTGCACAGCCTTCTCAGCTCCCAAACCCAACACTTATGGATACTGGAAAAAGCATACTTCATGTCCACTGCCTTGTGATACTCCAGTGAAACTGCAGTAGGCTGTCAATAAACTGGGGAAAAAAAATTAGATGAAATGAAAAAATCTTAAATTTTCAGGAAAAGTAACAGCTTCTCACAGGACAAATATACAATGTAGCAGGAACATTAGATACAGCACTCCCCAACTAGATTAGACCTAAACGTTTCAGAGGCCTTGATGGAATCCTCTGAAGAAAATGTAAGAAATTTCAACTGGAAGATGAAGAATCTTTTGGTTTCCCTGGTTCACATATAACAATTAAAATCCCAGGTCTATAGCTTCACAGCCCTCTTGAAAAAATTACCACCACCGTAGTGACTGTATTCCACAATCCACACCCATGGCTGCTCTCCCGAGCTCCCAACTTCTACAGGTCCCCGGGCAACAAGTTTCACAGGCAAATTCAATACTATGTTGTCCTTGCTAATTTCATTAAAGCTGCTTGCTGAGTTCATACCAAACTGCCACCTCCTGCTCTCAGCGCTACCCAGTCTCATGCAGGTTTTAAACTTTAGACATTGCATAACTTCATCTTAACCATCTAATGAACTGTAAAGGACTCCTATATAAAACAGCCCTTTGTGGCTAAGGAAAGACTCTGCAGGACCACAAAACAGGAACCATGGAAAACAATGATTCGTTTTTCAGCTTCCAGGAACATTGCTGGTTTCAATGCATCCCACAGAGGAATCATAGATGCTGCTTTGCTGAATTCCTGACTGACTGCAGTCAAATATATCACACTGGGCAAAGGTGGACTCAGGCAACATCACTGGATGCCTTTGGCTGACACACCATCATTTCCAACTGCAGCTTGCTGGGGTTCCTGCCAGCCCATTACCCGCACATTGTGCTGTACATTATTAGCAGCAATGGAAAAGAATGTTCTTCGTACACTGTGCCAAAGGGTTACAGAGAATGAGCGAACAATTTTCTTGCTGGGCCAGTATCAGTACATCTCAATTCAGTTTGGACTCACAGCATCCATAGAGAGTGCAAGATCTGCTACTCATATACTGTGGTGAGAAGGTCAATATCTGGCGAGTAGGTTTTATGCTCTCTGTACAACACATATATCAGATTTGGAATTCCTAGTGCATTTCTCTTGGTCCCATTATGTGCTGACTGCTTTTGTTCCTCACATACATTATAGAACACAACAGATACACGATAGCTGGGAGTTAAGTCCATGAGCTATTCCTAAGGTTTGCAATATTATCGATTGTATAGAGCCCCCTGTCACTTTAGAGGGTAACTTGGTGAACGGAGGCATTACATGGAGCTCAGTTTAGGCTCAGTCCTTGCATGCTGCAAAGCTTTCCAAATTCCTGGAGCAACCAGAGCCTAAGTGACCACTCAAGTTATTAACCTGAACCAGGTTCTTTAAAAAGCCTGTACATTTCTGTCCATTCCATTTCATGCATTATTTAGCTATCTTTTCAGTACAAGGACTGTTTCCTGTCACATGTTCTCTGACAGAGGTCATTCATATGGGACAGCTTCGAGCATCAGCTCTGAAGAAAGAAGTTCAGTGCCTGGTCTCTGTATAAAGGATGAAGGACAGCAGGCTGCTCCAGGGGCCAATTTGGTTTTGACCAGGAAATTGTTACATTATCTCTGTCTCCACATATCACATTTCTTCAAATGAAGAGTCAGATTTTCAGTGAGACTTAATTACAAATTGAAATTTGCTTTTTTATTAATAAGGACAGTACAAGATTAAGTTAAATTAGCTGGTTTGTTGAATACTTATGCTATCCAATTAAATTTTTTTTAGAAATATATTAAGAGAAGATCACAATCAAAGCCGAATTAATTTCAAAGATGAATGCCACTTTTTATGCATCGAGTATTAATCTATTTGTAGCTCCTGTGAAACCAATTGGACTTCTTGTAAGGTACACAAATACTTTGCAGAAGAGGGTAAAGTATAGCTGGATACTTGAAACTCAGCACCAATTTGTGGAGAGTATTTTATGCTGCCATACAGTTATGCTAAATTATTTACACAATTATTAAGAGACTCAGTGAGAGATTTTTTTATCCTCCACCCACAGGATATTGAGGAACCTTCCAATATGTCCAAATGTAAATATAAGAACCAGGCTCATCAACAAAAGCCCAAACCAACCACTGATGGTGCACGATGTTCGGTACACACACTGATGTCCCAGCAGTGCTCCCTTTAGCCAGAGTGCAGCAGCTACTGCAAGCACAATGAGCAAACTCTAATTAATTTCACTGCACAATAAAAATCTCCCAAAGCAGGTGACATGTGGATGTTAAAAGCAGCTCCCAAAAGCCCCTAGAGTACCTCAGCTAGAAGCGCTCCAAGGTCTCTGCTTCAGTACAGCTTCTCTGACAACTGTCCCTCCACCCCCGATGTACCTTAAAAAGTAATCAGCCTCTGTATCTTGGCTATTATTTTCAATCCCTGGAGCTGGCATCCCTAAAAAGAAGACATAATAGGTGGAGCAGAATCCTAACCCAATATAAATCCAAAGAAGTGAATTCAGATAAGTTAAGAACATGACTGGGAAGCACAAACCTCCTTCCTGGTGGAGGCTGCTCTCCCTTTGCTGAAGGAGCTTCAGTAGCACAGAAATGCTCCTGATAAGAAGGTAAGAAGCAGCTGCTACATTTCTAAATCTCTGCCCCCCCACACACAGCTCCCAGCACACAAGCAGATACAACTGCCCCCCAGCCTAGGCCTCCTGGTCATTATGAAAGCTCTGGTCCAACAAGATGAGCCTCTTCCCTCGTATATTTTTCAATTTATCATGATCTTCAAAGGCATTTTAAAAATCCACCCAGAGCTCACAGAAGCCTTCTTTAAAGAATGGTTGGGAAAACCCCAAACTGCCACAAATAGCAGAAAGAACAAAAGAATACAATGAGCTGAAGTGACTCAGATCCCCAAGAGTTTTATTTCAAGGTTGCCAGTAAAATTGGAAAGCCCTGATTACGAGAAGGATGTACCCATACACATATACCTCTGGATCTGGAGCTATTCTGACCTGAACATAGCAACTGTATGAAGCTGTACTCACTGGCCTAAGCTTCCACCTCTCTCCTACCCATCCCTTCACATGAAGAATATCTACCGAACAGGAGAACCAAGCTTTCAGAGGAAAAAACCAAACAAATAAACCCACATCCAGTGTTAAGGCCTGAAATCATGCAGCAAGCCTAAATGCATGTCCATTAGGCGAAGAGTTGTTCCAGGGACTGCTTCCCTGGTTTGAAAGCAAGGCAGACTGAGTAGATACTGGCTTACGCACAGCACGCTCACTCTGTGGACCACAGTCTGCACATACAAGACCCAGAGCAGGAACTGGGCTTTTGATAAAAATGACATTATGGAAACATAGAGAACAAAGTTGCTTCTGAGACAGTGAGCTGTAAGAGGCTGTTTTTTCCAGTCCTGCCACAGAATACTCATCTGCCAGTGGGTGTCTTGTACTGTGTGATACCTTCTATTTTCAAAATATCTTCTTCTGGTCTATAAAAATCATCAAAGTTCCAAGGCAGGATATGATCTAAAATGTGTCTGTGCATGTCACTCTTCCTCCCTGTGCCCCAGGTAACCACGTAACCTTGAGCTTGGAATGCTTGTTATCACACAGTTATTCCCACTGGCAGTGCTCTGACTTGAGATAAGCAGTCATAATGTGTTCTTCTGATGTACAGGGTGTTCTGAATGGTCAGCAGAATGCTGTGCTGATATACAGCTTTTCTAGAATAGCACTAGGCATCGAAATGCTGGTTCAGGAAATCTGAGCACAAGTTCAATTTTAGAAAGCAACTCTAAAAACAGTGCCTCCTTACACAACATGTCTGTCAGTGAGTTCCAGAGCTATTTTTCTGACAAGGATAAATTGGGGGGCCTATCTTCTGCTCCTGTCAGTGCTGTGAAAAGCTTTGGTAGAGAGTCAAATGTCACCTTCTGCCAAACAGTTTGCAAATGCATAGTTCTGTCACAGAAGATATTAAGGGAATCACGCAGGATATCACAACAACTTAGTAAGCCATCTGGGAGAAAATTTAACTCCCTGAGATGTGGCAATAGCTTTCTGCAGAGTAGCTGTGCTGTCACCATGGAATAGGTGTGGTGCTTCCACAGGGGAGACAGCTTCTCTGGTGCAAACATCCCACCAGACTGTAGCAGCCCCAGCCAAACCTTGTCCCATCCCCAACTTGGGTTGCCTTTGCACCTCAAAAGCTTCTCTGCTTTGTACAGCAGGGATCAGACCTAGGCTCAGCAGCTTGTATTTTGCTGCAAAACCACGGAGACACACAGGAACTAGAGCAGCAAGGAGCCCCTTTAGGAGCCTCTCTTGTGCAAGTCAGTCCTGTCAGAAAGGTTAGCAGGAAGTGAGAAAACCATCCACACAAGGCACACCATTAGGTGCAGCAGACAGGATTCAGCCAAAAAGCTCGTGCAAAGCAGGTAAATGTTCCTGCCTTGTTCCAGGACAAGCACTGGGAATTGGTAAACTGTTTACCTGGGCTGAAACTGCTTGTTCAACCCTGCCAGCTGCAGCTGCTCAGGAAGCATTGACTGTGCTTGTGGGGACTGGCTGAGCAGGCACTGATGAATTGAGGAAAAAATGGTCAGAGAAATTTCGCACTTGCAAGTGTTTCACTACAGTTTGGAGCAGCTTTGCCCTTCAGCAGCCCAATACCCATGGCAAGTGGCCTGCTTGCCACTAGATCACTCCAAACACCCACCTGCGAGATGCTTAACCCTACTTTCTCACTCGCAGCAGTCCAGGCACCATCACAGCACAACTCAGCTTTTATGCTGTGGTGATCTAATCTGTTTTGCTATCTCTCAGCTGAGAGAACCACCCCAAGAAACAAGTTTTTGTACATGAAGGCACCAACTCAAGATGTTGCTGCAAATCACTGCACCATCTTTACATACTTCTGTATGGGAACAAAGAGCCAGTTGTGCCCCTAGAAAATTCTTCTGTGTCTCATATTAAAACACAATTAAAATATGCATTTATCCTGATCATCAATTTATAATCACGAGAAATGCCTTCAAAGTTCCAGGAGCTGCATTGCCATGTCAGGGGCAGCCAAGTCAGGCTCACTGCTATGCTGTACAGCCTGTAGCACATGAACCAAGCCAGAAGGATCAGGTCTACAGGCACGGGTAACTAATGCAGAGCCTTGACTAGTGAGTCTGAGATGCACCTGACTGGGCTTCCAGAGTGCTCGTGTGGCTGCAGGACACGTGGGCAGGTGTGGCTCAAAGGAAAGCAAACAGCTGCAGAGCACTGTGCAAGCACTGCAGCCTTGGCAGGAGCAAGTTGTCTTTGCTTCAGTGCACTGCATCCCGCAGCAGAGCAGAGGGCAGTTCTCTCCCAGCCTGAGGTTACTCCAGCCCTTCGTTTCTTGCCAACAAGTGTAATTGTGTTACTTAAACCAATTTTGCTGTAAGATCGTGTGGTTCTCCTAGAAAAGGAGCAGAAGACGTCAGAGGAATTTGCCAGGCTGGGAGAGCGGAGCACACCCAGCTCTCACTTTAATTCACTTTGGTATCATTTAGCCTCTCTGAAGAGCCAAACATTAGAGTAACCCCGAAATTATCCATGTGAAGGATTTGTTCATAACTATGGAATTCAGACAGTAAATGCAAAAGGCAGTTTACTGCCTAAATAGGGAGAGGACCTAAAATTACAGCTTAAATATTTGATTTAAATTCCATGGAAGTTTCATGAAACTTACATGACTTTCTGAAAGCAAAATTGCAAAATGCTCCAAAGTCCAAGACAAGTCTTGTGTTTAGGTTTGTTAAATTCTTCTTTCCACACCCTCCATACCTTATTCTGAACCTCCCACCAGGAGTTTGGCATCAGGGAGGACAAAAGTGATATTTTAGAAGGTCTCTGACTCTCAGGACATGTGGCCAGTGGGGCTTTGGGGTTTGTTGTGTTTGTTTTCTTTTTTCTTTTCCCAACCCTTATCTCCTGGCTGCCTGATGGCAGGAATTTACTGCAGAGCTCTGACCCCTGCCCTGCTGGCCCAGGCACAACCCGAAGTAACACTTTAAACCCTGAGTAGCTCTGTAGTATTTAGCAGACTCTTGTGGAAGAGGATTTTTGTGCAGAAGCCATGCCCAAAAATATTTTTCAACCTTTTTTAAAAGCTTTCATTATAAATTCAGGTGTTTTAATCAGAATCGATGTTTACTATGGCAGCACGGCAGTGTTTCCTCTCCGGAATTGCTGAGGTTTTTAGCTCATGGCTTGAGTTCCTAAGTTTGGGGAAGCAGAAACCATTTGGCTGATGTTTTTTAATTACTTTGGGAGCTGAGAAAGTGTCTGTAGGGCTGTGACAGACACAGGGCTCCTCTTGTTGTATACGATCATTAAATGAAAGGAGGAGCCAAAGCAGGGTTTGAAGAGATCAGGAGCCATGACCAGCTATGGGCAATACACACTTCAGGTGACTTGAAGCTCTTCAGATTGTTTCGGCTGCTGCATGGCCGGGAAGTGAGAATAACAACGTGCACCTGGCAGGCAGCAGTACCTAGCAGGCTGAGGGCTGATCTGGGGGCTCGAGCAGGGAAGCTGGCTACTCACCCTGGCTTTTCCAGTGGAGGGAAGCTTTTGACGTGTCACTTCCTCTGGGCTAGAGGCAAACAACTTCCAAGCTACTGTATATGGTCTTCACTGTTCCTATGTGCTCTCCTTGCTATCTGTAATTTGTCTTTTCGACCTCAACTCCTTCCCTCTCTGCATCTCAGTCACCTCCTCCACATCATGGAAGAAACAGGACAAAGACAGCCTGACCATACCACTACTGATCCCCATTTTCACCCAGGACACAGCTAAAGCCAAACCTTTTGGCCCTGCACTGATTCTCTCCAGTTTGCCATCAAAGGGAGATGAGAATGGTCAGCAGAAGGGAGGGAAGGAGCATGGGCCAAAATTCCCCATGTGAGGCCTTTGCAGCAGGCAGAGAGGCAGCAGGGGGTCAGAGGACCTGCAGGCTCCTTTCGTGCTGGTGCACCTTTATGCTCTGAGCCACTGCTACAGACTGCTACGAACCATCTACATCAGGACAGTATTTTGTACAAAGGTCTCAGCACAAAGAAACAATGGGTAAAATGCAGCCTGAATAATAACAGTCAAAAAGAGTTTCGGGATGTATGTATTACAAAACTGTTACTTTCACAGACCCTAATGAATACACTCAGGCTACACCTTTTTCTTGGTGCCCATTAATTTGAAAGAGTGGTTAAGATCCTGCAAAAAGTTAGCGTCCAAAATTCCCATCAACATCAGCATGAGAAGGGACCTCGCCCACTGCCAGACCATCTCCTTGGCAAAACTATAACATCACAAACCACATCAAACCTGGCTTACATCTAGTGACAATGCTGCCAGCTCTAACCCAAAACCTGATTATAAAATAATCCCCTCCGTAGCCATTAATATGGCAGAACTGGTGAGGGAGTGATCAAACCCCTCCACACCAGAGGGAAAGTAGCTCCTCTGCCCAGCCTTAACCATCCCATGGAATAACGCACACGGTTTACCAAAAAGTCAGGTTGAGCTGATATTTTCACAGATAATTTCACAGCAAAAAGAAAATCACACTGATTAGAGCCTAATACCATTTTCTAGACAGTAATATTCACATTTGCTTAATACCAACTCTGCTACTTAATTGTTAGGGAGCATAATTTTCTACAGCTAAACTGTAACCACCACAAGGCATCCATAGCATCCAACAAGCTGGCAGCACCTTCTGCTGCTCACTGATGGTGGAAACGGGGCCAGGTTCCTCACACCATCTGCTGCAGAGGGGAGCTGGGCACTGGGGACTGCTGGGTGAAAGCCCCATTAGACAGAAGATGTGCAATTTAGATGGAAGTAAATAAATTTTAAAAATAAACAGAGTGGAAAATAGAAGTCAAGGGAAATCTTCCCTCCTAATTCAAGATTATTCAAGTCCCACAGAACAATCCCTGGGTTATTAACAAAACATTACTTTTGGGTACCTGTGGTCATTTTTACTCTGTTAGGGATTGCCAAAAATAGTTGCCAACACTGAGAAACCAGCTTTGACTAGAGCTAACTGGGAAATCAGAAGTGGTTTTGGTTTCACATCAGATTAAAACCAAAGTCACAAGAAGCCCAGAAAAGCAAATAGCCTGAAGCCTTTGATTTTCAGTCAGAATGAAGCTCGGTTTGCACTATCATGCAGAGGACACCATGAGTCAGCAGTTACTCTCCCCATCTCTCCTATTATCCCCTACTCTTCCCCTTAGCAACTTTCCTGTGAAGGTGAGCCCAGTGCTAACTGGCCTTTCCCTAATGTCAGGGGCAAAGCACTTGCTGTCCATGGGAATAGTGAGTCAAACTTCACCATCTTCAGTAGCAGTAAAATTCTACTGTTCTACATCAAAAAGTAAATTCAGTCAGAGCCACTTTACCACAGCTGGTGCTCAGGAAGGTTCATCTCCTATAGCCAGACCTTGGGACAATGGGGACAGGTTGGAGCTGTGCTTGCTCATGAACTGAATGGGACCCTTTCCAGGTGCATCATCTGCTCATGCCCATGCAGTCACTCTCAAGCCCTTCTAATAAGAACAAGACAACAGGCATTTTAATTTGGGCCTAAGAAACTTGGCTCCTGGCTTCATTTACAGTCTCTATCACATATACAAATAGCACATATAATGCAACTTAGTCGCTTGCCTGTCTTCCATGCCAACTCTCAGCATAGAATTAATGTTTTGATGGAATAATAAACCTCTCAAAATCTGAGCTGATAATGGACAGTCACGTTAGATGCTTAAATTATAGCAGCATGAACAGCCTTGCAATAATCAACCCTGCAACTGCCAAAATGTTTTCATTGTTCATTAACTGGAACCTTTTTTGCATTGCTAATCCTAATGAGCTGCCATTCTCATTACCATTCCAAGCACTGTCTGTAGCACATCCCTAGATTTCTTTTCCACCCAAACATACAATCTTATTCAACTGGCAGCCTGTTAATGCATTAAAAGCACAGAAATGGCTGCTTTAATGCAACTGTAATAAATCTACAGTGCAAGCACCTTGAGGGGAAAGTTCAGTTCAGTCTTCAAGAACTTTCGCTTAAGTAGAAAAACAGAAGGCCTTTTATTGAAGAGACCATATAGTAGAGTTTAAGTTCAAAATCCAAAATCCATTGACGTTAATGTGAATCTTTCCATTGGTTTCTGTGTACACTGAACTGTTTTAACTCCCTCCCTTCCTCTTCTGCTCCTCCCCAAGCATGAATAAGTGAATCCACTGCAGAGATAGTGAATTTTCTTGCAGGGAACACAAATGATGTCTGTGTAGGGAAGGCTCAGTACTCTAATGTACTGAGTTACCAATGCCATTTCCTCTACTCTGGCTTCACAGTGGCAGAGGTCAAAGAGTTCAAAACATCCAGAAATTCTTCACAGTCCACAAGACTGGTACTTTCTTTGCTAAACTTATTAAAATTTGCACAGAATTTACCCTAGACTCTGAAAAGCTGCGCTTCACCCCTCCATCTGCACCCTGTTTGCAAGAAGCAGCAGCCCAGAGCCACTGGCTTATGTAGCATCCATTTTCTGTGGAGGAAAATATGCAGAAAGCATCTTCTATAGCAACAGACCCCAGTCCCAGATGTAAGCAGCTTATTCATTAAAGGAGATCAGAAAATAGAGACTGTCACTTCACACTTGCTTGAGCATATTAAAAAAAAAGTCAGCAACTTGTTAATGGTGGGCAGTTCACTCACATAACCAGGAGGGAAGTTTTTTGAAGGAAAAGCCAGATGTGGAGCCTGGTTTATTTTCAGTGCAACCCTCATGTTTTTAAGTATAAAAGCCTCAAACCAGAGGCGTTAAAAAAGTATTAGGCATCATCTTCAAGCAATTTCAGCCTTGAACCACTGATTTGTTCCAGAGAGAGCTGTTTCCTTCAGCTGGGAAACAGGGAATATATTTCTCTCCCCTTCTCAAAAGAGACTGCATCTGCAGAGAATATCACATACGAAGACACAGTATGAATTGTTCAGATGGGGCATTTTCTAAGTCGTCCTTATGACAAAAAGTTTCACCATTAAAACAGCTCCAAATGGATGTAAGAGCTCTGAGTTCTCAAATTAAGCTGAAGCAAACACATAGATATAACATTGCAGTTTCTCCTCTGCAATATAAATTCATAACCAACTAAATACTTATTCCACACTGACAAAGTATTTCCACACTGACAAAGGCTCTGAACACATTAATTAAAGAGGAGTTTTGTATTTGAAGACAGCTAAGCTGTCTTTCACAAAAGCCCACATAATTTAATTTATTCCATCTGATTACTTAAAGCAGCAAGAGATGTTATACACAGGCACAGAATAATTTTTAGTGCTTGTCCTTACTTCTCTCATCTCCATGGATCAGCTAAAGTGGTTCTTTATAGTTTCCAATATAAAAGTCTTGAAGCAACGCACACACTGAGTATCATACACTTGAGACACTGCCCCTGGGAAATGAAATAGCAGGCCCCAGGGACAGAAAGGTGAAAGACAGATGTAGAATATACCTTTCCTAAAAAACCCTCTTTAAATATTCTTTCTAGCCTATGACACAAGCCACTAGCTTATGAAATAGCTATTTTAAAGAAATCAATGGGCTGAACTTGGACTCAGAAACCAAAATTCCAGTTACAAGAATTGTCACCCAAAAGCAGCTCAGGAAGAGCAACACTAAGGACTTCCTCCACAGAGATCACCTCCAGGCTGTATACACCTCTTGAGTGCCAAGACTCAAGACAAGTCTTTTTAAAAGAGAATTGCACTTCTAAGTTGGATAAAGAGAAAATAATTCCCGTGGGTAAGTCAGTATGACAAAACCAGAAATTTCACAGAAAGTCCCATAAAAACTCACCTCAAATTCTCACCAACTCTCAGAGCATTGTATCAGACATTCTGGCACTGAAGCTATTTCAAAATTCTAAAACCCCATCCACCTATTTCAGTACTTCTCAAATATCACGGTATGAGGAAACAGCAGAACACATTTTTCTAGAAAATTCTGTTACTGCCAAGGTCCAAAGGACTGGTGGTGACCCAGCCTCTCACACTTTTGAAGCATCCCAGGTTTTGTGCCACAATTTTAAGTTCCTTAGCACAGACTCTATAACCTAAAAGCTAACAGATTTTCCCTCCTCACTTTACCATAAAACCTCAAAAAAGCAGCAAAGCTGGTTTTGAACTAGTCAGAAGGCAGACCCCTGAGACCAGGCTAAAACTTGCATCAAAGAGAATTTTCAAGCAGCCTCAAAAGCACATGCAGAGAGTGGTTTATATTCTCTTCCCCAGAGATCTTTTAGCTTAAACAGGCAAGACTAAGGTCTGACTTTGATTTGGCCAAGGCCAGACAGACATTAAACACAACTTTCAAGAATTAATGCTTATGAAATTCATTACTAGAAGGTATGGAAATCTCCAAGGCCTCAAGATATTCTATAGTATGGTTCAATTTCATACCAGCTTCCATGCAGGCACAACTAATTTTATTTTGCAAACTTGATAACATGTTTGTAACAGGACTAATACAACCTTGACAGAACAAAATTGCTAGTAAGCACACTTAAAAATCCTAGACATAAGCACAAAATGCTATCATATCCAGGCTGCACTACGCTCCTGCAGCTAGTTAGAATGGAGTTTAAGTCAGGACAGAACTCATCCTTAGCCATGTACTCGTTAAGTGACAGTTGTGTCATAGAATGGCTTGGGATGGAAGGGACCTTAAAGATCCTCTTGTTCCAGCCTCCTGCCGTGGCTGGGGAGAATCACCTCCCCTGAGCTGCCAGCCACACTTCTCCTGATGCAGCCCAGGACACAGGGGCTTTCTGAGCTGCAGGCACACACTGCTGGGTCGTGTCCAGCTTCTCACCCACCAACACCCCCATCTCCTTCTCCTCAGGGCTGCTCTCAGTCCATTCTCCACCCAGCTTGTAAACATGCTTGGGTTTGCCCTGACCCAGGTGCAGCACTTTGTACTTGGCCCTGCTGAATTTCATGAGGTTTGCACAGGCCCACCTCTGTGGCCTGTCCAGGTTCCTCTGGGTGCCATCCCTTCCCTCCAGCATGTCAACTGCACTACATAGCTTTTGCTTTCTTTCCTCAAACCAGCTTCTTAGATGAAAACTCAAAGAACTAACGCAATGGGTCCAGAACAGAAAATCTGTGGACATTTCATCTACACTGTCAAGGAGAGACAAAGCCTGACCGCACTGCCACAAAAAAACTTACTCAGTGAAGCAGGTGGTTCCATCTCAGTGAAACTCAGCTGATTATAGGGTTGAATAAACCCTGTAATAACAGAGTTGTATGACAAGCAGAGGGTAGACCAGGCAGAGACTACCTTGACCTTCACTAACCGGAATCCAATAGGCAATTATCTCTCCTTTTCTGCTCATCCGATGCAATCACTTAGGGAAGAAATGGGACAAGCACTGATGAGATATCTCTTACAAAATTTGACCATCAAACTCCGGGAGAGCACCTACAGAAGAGGGAGGAAAATGACTCCAAATCGAGACTGAGACAATGTGTTAGAAATAGTATTATACCTCCAAAAAAAAAAAAAAACCAAACCAAAAAAAAAAGAATTCACAGCTCTAAAGCCTTCTCCTAGCTCCAAGATAAGTGATATGCCTGACAGACAAATGAGAGTTATGAGAGTTGAAAAGATTGCCTGATGTGCAGCAGGCTGAGATGAAAAAAATAGAAACCTCTGTTTAACAGAAGTCAGACTGATCCCTGGGTGCTCCTGTGAAAGAAATCAGACCACTTCATCACCAGATTTTCTCCCCTTCCCTTCTACGTGCCAGCTACAAGTTGCACTCAGAAAAAATACTTGGCATGAGAAGAGCTTTGAAAAAGCAGTAATTTAAATTCCATATTAGGAGGCTATTTCTTTGTGTTTCACAATGTGAAATTCCATATGTTAGAGTATAATGAACCCTGAGGTAACTAATGACCGTGGAAGGCATCCTTTCTTGAACTTGACTTGGCTCACATGGACACGAGTGAGCTTCACAGAGCTTCAGGAGGACCCACAGATAACAATCTTCCTACCTTACTTCAGGTAAAGATAAGAGCACCAGAAGGTGCTTTCCCTACTTTCCCAGGAGAGAGGATCCAGGCAGTTGCTGCTGGAACACTGCACTCTGGCTTTCCCCAGGGGACCCACTGCACAGGAGGAAGCGTTCAGAGTTGTTCATGTGTGTTTGCATACAGCCCTTTTCATATTCCTTGCTTTGTAAGGAACTGCTTGAAGCAACCCTTTACATCCACTAAGACAACAGACACATCAATTTTCAACTCTTGTTCTTGTCTGCATACCTTGAAAGAGAGTGGGAAATTTGATTTGTGTCACATATTTCTGTCTAAACCTGAAAAGTCTGTAGATTACATTTCACACAAGTACCACCAAGTATGCTGCTTCCATATTAAGGTACAGTTTTAGGTGCAAAGTCTGGTGCTGGGGGAGCCACTCTCTAACCAGAAGTAACACATGTAGTAACACTGCTTTTTCCAATAGTTCAGTGTTTGTCCTAAGTTTCCCAGAGATTTTTCCAAGTAATTTCCTGTCAATAAACATGACAAAGAAAACCCTGCCAAGCAATTAATCCAGGTTTTGGATGCCCAGCTCTAAGCGTGTAGACAGTACCTACAGGAAATGGATCCTTTCTGCACTTGAACCAGCTCTCAGAAGTGGGGAGCATTCCAGGATGTGCAGTCCCAGACACTTCTGATTCAAACACCAACTTCAGTGCTGCTAATCTGCTGTCTCTGGCTCTTGCAAGCACGTTACACTTGGCTTCCTCAGTTAAAGATTCCAATTCCCAACCCTATTGGAAATCCAGCCATTTTCTGTGGCATAGCAGCACAAGCAAAATTGGCAATTACTCTAATGTCCTGTTTATCATAGAAACATAACCCCTAAGATCTGCAGTTGAGAAGGGAACATTTTGTTTCCCATGTGGAGATGGCAAGCATATCATTAGACAATTTACTGCTATTGACAGATACTATATGTATTAATCTTCTGCTAAAAACACTGAAATACACACTGACAAAATAAAGGAGGAATCCTGCCAGCTCTTGAAATAGGTGTTTCATCCACATTATTTAGACAATAACTCAGATCATAGTTGGAGAGTGAACACTAATTTGTGAATTTAAGCATAGATTTCCCTTGTCAGTTTATTCAGCAAAATGTTTTGTTATTGGAACATTAACAGAGGGAAAGAAAGAAAAAAGATACAATTATTTAAATAAAATCAGGACAGAGTGTGTAAAATGGGATTGCCTAAATGCAACACATGTTGTCAGCTTTGTTCTGACATATTTTGAGGTTTCTTCTTCAATAGTTCTTTAGTTAGAATGGCATGACCTCACTAAAAGGGTAAACTGAGGAGGGATGACTTTCTTCTAGGTATGTGAGCAGCATAACTACAACCTGCACACACTTTTTCTTTTTTTTTTTAATAAAGTTTATCAGCTCTTCTATCCCATACATGGAATTTCAAAGAAACCAAGAACACAGTAAAACATAATGTGCTACTTACTTAAGAGTATTGGCAAAGGATGTCTTCGGTGGCTTCAGAAGCACTCAGCATCCAGTGAGATCACTCAAATCTCTGCAGAAATACAGAAGGAAGAATCCAAAATATTTGCCTTCTAATGCATAACTCTCTCTTGTTTTTCACCACAGGAAATGGCTTTTCAAGATGAAATCCTTACTCAAAAAGCAAGTAGATGATGCAGATGAAGGCAGGTTTCAGTCAGTCAGTTGGAGCTTACCCTCGGGTTAGACTGCTCAGCAGCCACCAACTTGTGAAGATCATGAAGCAGCTTGATGTTCTATCCAAAGAAGTGTTCTATCCTTTACCATCTGTATTGTATTGGTGTCTAACGTGGGGAAAGAAGAAGGATAGTGTTAGAGGAGGAATAATAAGTTATTCAAAATTACATAAGACAGTGACACATGGAAAAACTGGTTGTTCTTTTTTTTTCCTTATTTAAAATGCTAACATTAAACTAACAGATAACATAGCTAGATCTTTCACAGATTTCTCTTTCGATTATATCATTTACTACACATGACCCTCTCTAGAGTAAAAAAAGATAATTTAACTTGCAATAAAAATCTTTTAAGTAAAAATGAGTAAGTTATTCCTTTTTCTTCCACGGAGAGAACTGAGAGGCCTTGCAGGCCAATGATGAGAAACTTGAACTTTGACTTAAAATTCCTCTTTCTTTGCCCCTCTTTCTTTGGGCTCATCTGGTTCAAGCTACTTGCCCTCTTTCACTCTGATTACTTTTTTTAAATTTAGGCAGAAGCAGATTCATCTGCACAGCTACCAGAAAATCTTTTTGAATTCCTACACACTCTTTCTAACAAAACCACAACATCTACTATCTAGACTTTTCATGTAAGTGTAAATAGCATCAGGTGATGGTTATATGAGCAGTCCCTGGGCCCACAGATCCATTCTCTCTAGGTATGAATGAATGCTAAAGTGAGCTTGTAATTGGCACAGTGAGATTCAAGCCTTTCTACATTGCCCTCAGTTTGACATAGAGCCAAACAAACAAAAAAAAATCCAAGAAAAAACTGCTGGAGCTCAAATAAAAACTTGCAAAGGGTAAGAGTGCTCTTCTCATCATCATTTAAGGCTACACAACAGAAGATGCACAATTTTTCATAGTGGCACAAACCACTTGTGTGTTATTAGCTCAGGTACATATTCCAGCACTTAGAAAATGCACTGAAAACTTTATGCCTATGAAAAATGTTGACCAGTAAATATACATCTTTAGGCAATGCAGACTCCAGTAAGGAGAGCAGGACTCCTCTCACAGCAGCCACATGTGAATGTAATGGTACAGAGAACAGAACAGAATTCACAAATCATATTGAATTGCTTCTCATGTTTACAGCCCGGGGCACCAAGATGCAACTGAAAGCTCTTGTTAGCAAGTGGTTTGACTTTGTGGGACTTGAGAAGGCCTTGAATTCTAATGCACAAGGATAAGGAATGAGTGTTAGCTTTAGAAAGTTGTGCTGTATGCCAAAAGTAGCATGCACTGACATTAACTGCTAAGACAGGAGCAAGTATTTGAAAATAAATCAACATCAATCCAATTTACACTGAAGTTATGATGAACCCCATCAGTACCAGCCAAGTAAGCAGGTAACCTTCCAAGAACAAGGGAAGCCATATACCTCCTTGAGCACCATTTGCTCACAAGCATTGCAAATGCAAAACATCAAAGGTGGACAAAGAACAAGCTTGGAGGAAAAAGAAAAGACACAAATAAATTCTATTCATCAGTCTGGAGGTACTAGATTATCTGGAGTAGAGAACAGTTGTGTTCTACATAGCAATTCTTTAAAATCAACATGGAATGGACTCACACCTGGATATGGCTCAAAGCCATAGTTTCTAATAGCAGAAGCTATATGAGACAGAGAAAGTTGTTTGCAGTCAATACAGTTTTCTTCCATTAAAATCCCAGTAGATTCAGATTCCTGTGGAAATGTGCTAGTTGGCACACCATGGAGAACAGTAACTTCAAATCCCATTGAATAAAACATACTGCACAATCTTGGTTTGCCTTTTTTCTTGCTTCCAAATTCACCTCTCATGAAGCAAGCTTTGGTTCCCACACTATGCAGTAATAGTCAAGGGGAGAGCAACTCCCACTGATTAAATACTGCTGGACAAACATGACCAGGTTGAGGAAAGGGGATTCAAAAGCAAGATGTGGAGGAAGCAGAAGCAATTTCAAACATAACAGGAACAGACTGCTGGTTTAGAATAGCCTCGGTGGCACAGCTGAATCACCTACAGCACCAAGTCTGGAGACAGCTTATGTTACTGCCCACAGAATGTGGAGGCTTCCCCAGCCAAAGGGGATGTGCATCCTGGTTACAGTGTGCTGGGAGGGAATGGGAAGAGGGATGCTGCCTGCTCCTTTGTAGCACCAAGAATGAACACAAGGACACAATGCCCTTCTCACTCAGTTGCTCGACTCTGGTAGTTAAAATTATTTCCACATCAGTACCCCACACAACCAAATTCTCCTATTTTGGCCTGATCTAGCAGCCTAACACTCAGAAATCTGTTGGTGGAATACCTCCTTGAGGGTGGCTGAGGGCTCAGCATGGAGCTCTCCCCATAATCCATGGCATGGAAAGTATTAGAAGATAATGTAGCATATATTCTTCCCACCCATTACTGAGTAGGAAAAGTGCACAGGTGCATAGTTAGGAGCCTCCAAGTAGTAGGGATGTCTATCTCAGGATGAACAAGTGGACCACAGGTTTTCAAAGAAGTAAAAATCTTTCACAACACCAGCCTATAATTACCTCTTCTAACTTAACACAAAGCTCACTCATCCATGATTTTTCCCTCTTACAGAAGTTCAAACTTGAAAAAAGGATGTCTTTGTAATTGTGTAATATTTCTATAGAAAGATTTATGTCCTTGATTAATAGGAAGATTTTGTAGGACACATTAGGAGCTGGTTATTTTTAAGAAACATGAAGACAAAACTACACTTTTAGGACCTGACTT
Organism: Oreocharis arfaki; assembly: GCA_013398015.1. Lineage (NCBI taxonomy): Eukaryota > Metazoa > Chordata > Aves > Passeriformes > Paramythiidae > Oreocharis > Oreocharis arfaki. The sequence goes on along the minus strand of VZRR01010730.1, from coordinate 104,490 downwards.
TATTAGTCTTTTGCAGGAGTTTTATAAGGCAGTGAACCTCCAATATTTGATATCAAAATCAGGGAATTCCACCTATTATATGCCATACTAGAAATACAGTCCATTAGAAGCACAAGAGCAATGGTTTGATCCTGCTTGAGATGAAATAACTTTGGAGTAGAGTTCTAGAGAGATGACTAATGAAGTAACTCTATGAGCAGCTGTGTTTCTGAGTTAGTCCTGGTCTAATCCTGGTGAAACAAAGCACTGGCACAACAGCCAATCATGACAGAAGGTCTCACATAGTAAATGTTCAGAGAGATCCTCAAATGCATTTTCCCTGAGCTAAAACATTGCTCTCCCCCAGGCAAACAGGATGAACAAAACAAAGAGCATATAACACACCTGTAACACAGCCCAGTGCTCAGCGCTTCCTGTGGAGGCAAGCCCAGCTGGAGGGGATAACTCTAAACACTCTCCCAAAATATAAAGATCACCACACCTGCCAGGAGAGCACTTGTCTTTACTGGGTGGTGCTGTTCCAAGTGAAAGCACGACCCCAGCCATTTTATACAGCTGTGAGCATCTCCATGACTAACAGGAGGAACAGATGATAATGGAATTCATTTGACGTTTGGAGCAAACTCTTGTCAGAGCTCCAGCACCATGCAAACTTTCCCCTCTTCCCCAGCCAAGGTTTTCATTGCTTCTGTTCTCAAGTTTAGACTCTCTCCCATCAGTATGTGTTCCACTGAGTGTCCCATTAAGCCATCTTGGAGGTTAAAAGGACATTGCACTAAAAATCTGGAACTAGGTCTCAGATCTCAAGATGTGGCCTGACTGCACAGTGCTACTCGTGATGGCTGAAAGCTTAAAGCCCAGGTGTGTGCAACGGTAAACACAGACAAGGAAGAGAAGACCTGAAATCTTGAGTGCATTTAGGGGCTGCCTAATCTAATATTCCAAGAATAGTCAGGACCAGGCACCTCATATGATCTGCTTCACAAACATAACGCTAACATGGGTTGCATCTGTCAAATAATGTGATGTTAGAAAATGATACTCTAGACTGGGAAGTCTGTACTTAATTAATTACCAATAGTAATTACTTAGCAAGAATGGAATTCTTTTCCTTCCAACATATGGTTTTAGATAAGAGAATTAGTACTTCCACCATCATTGGAAAAGTAAACTTCATTATCTGGAGTATAGAATTGGAGGGCTTGCTTTAATGTAAGCCATATGCTGGGATGCCAAGTCATCATGTGGATACTGTGCTTGGGAAATTCTTGTCACAGTTACCCTACATTTACCCTCTAGTGAGGGTAAACTATTTAACTTCACATTTATGTTGGCTTTTTTTGTTTCCCATTTTCTAAGCACACTTAAAAATTTCTAACATTTAGGTACATATCTTACTTGAAACAAACTCCAGATCCTTCCAAAACAAAACAGTACTTAAAAGAAAATTAAAAAGCATTTCCATTTACCACAGAATACTTAGGTTCAATTGCAGCATCTGTTTTTTGAACAGAGTTCCTGATTTGTAACTGAGTTTGCCAGCTGGGCTAAATCAAGGCACAGGAATCAGCTACCCCCTCATTTTCAGAGGACATCTCAAGTGACCCTCCATGTTAAAAATTGAGAGTGTATGTTAGCTAAAAGGACAAATTATTCAAGTAACAAATGCCACATGGTGTAAGCATTTCATCTCCAGACTTAAAACCAGATAGTGTCCCCCAGCCACCACAGGGAGGAAGCTGCAAGGCACCGAGAGCCCCACAGGGAACTCAAATTGCCAAGGGAATGCCAGGGACCATATGCTACAGCAGCAGCCTTCAAGAGGAGTTCAGGTGGGTTCTGTCTGACACCCTTGAGCTTCAGATACTGTTGAAAGTTCCCTTATGTAGCACTGACAGCCTGGAGTTTCCTGGTTTCCACCCTACTCTGCTATTCAGTCCTCTGCAAGGAGCTCCCTTCACCACATGGATACAGTGGCATCCCTCATCTCAGATAGGGGTTAATGACTTCTTTATTCCAAACTTCGGAGGAAAACTCAGAATCCTTTTATGCTTAAGCAAACAGTTGCAAGGCTGGAGGTCATGAATGTGTCCATTTCCCCAGATAAAATGGACGACAGCTTAGGATTTCTCAATCTGTTTTTAGGACAGGGACAATTGATTTAACATAGTGGCGAGCACCATTGGCAAAATAATTCCTCAAAAATCCAATTATGGAAGCCTTGACTGAGATATTTATGTAACTCTATCTTGTGAACTAAGCCTCTCCCTTCTTTAACCACTGGGTCCAGACTGCAACTTGTTGCCTGAACTATTCAGATCAGAGAGATTACTTCGAGTCAGGTATGCTGCCGGGGTGCAGGATGCCCCTGTCACCACCAAGCAAAGCTCCTCTCCAGTGTCAGTGCAAAGCACAGCCACCATTTGGAGCTTCTCAAATAAGCCCTGCAGGACATAGCCAGAGAACCGGTCCCCCCTGAGCTCACACATCCCAAGCTCTCTAGGCAGAGCTACTGACCTCACTTTGGGCAATAGCTTGTTCAGAACCAGCTGTGGATCTCTGGCAATCCTCTGTGCCACATGTGCTCAGGCAGCTGGACTAGATGGCCACTGCAGGTCCCTTCCAACTGAGACTCTCTAGTCTACATCCACCAGCCTTCACTGAGGTTGTGCTCAAACCCTGCCTTATTCAAGTTCTCTGGTTGAGCTTTAAAATCAAGGTGTTTGGTAAAGAAAGAGTAATTCTGTTGCACTTTTACCTTTGACAAAAGAACATTTTGTTTTCAACATAACTCAGAGTAAACCGACAGGTCAGTGAAACTGTGACATTGTGCAGATCCTGATGGCCACATCCATTCAGACCACCTGACAGTTCTATGAAGTAATTAGTTTGATTTGCATAATACCTGCTCCGCAATAAATCCTTGGACCTTTACCAGCTCACTGACTTTCTTCTGTCCCTCTAACACTGCAGCCTTGTGGAATTNGGGAGAGGAGGGCTTGCCTCTACTCGGGGGAGTCTGAGGTAGCATTTTTGGCTGACCTACCATACTTTCCCATTCAAAACCAAACTGGAATTTCCATAGGGAACATTACACAGCACTCTTGCCTCAGGCCTTTTCACCACCTTATTCCACAGACATGCTTTAAAAAGTTCTTTTGGAGGCTTTGCTCACCTTCAGGTGGCCAAAGGATTCACCCTAAAATACACATTATATCATGCCCAGATTTAATCCAGGAAAGTACTGAGTAGCACTAAATTTAGAGCAGAAAAGAGGGTGCTTTCCCCACAGCCCTTCAGCAAATGGACTGAACCCTTGTGCTTCAGCCGAACATCCACAAACGTGTTAGTGTTTCTGACTGGACAACGTTGAGTTAGCTGGCATATCTGGCACAGTTATCAAAACCCAGTCCTGTTAGCTGTCTTTTGAAATGGTGAACTACAGATCTATTTTGGAGTAGAGGACAATATGCTTTAACTCAGGTCAGCAGGTAGGAAGCAACGTCAACTTTCCAAATAATGTCTAAAGTGGAAATTTAACAGTCAACATGCTTCTGCTTCCTCAGGCTGTATCTCTAGACTTTGAAGTGGTGATTACTTTTGCAAAACCTCATTTTATAGGCTTGCCAACAGATCTCCACATAGATTGCAAATTAACTAGCACAGAAAGCTGCGACTGGGGTCCTCATTAGCACACAGTCATTTCCAGTGCTTCTCTCCAGCTTCCTAGATCATTACTTGAGCTCTGAACTAAATCCAGCATCATAATTAAACTACTCTTTTAACTTGAGACCCTATAAAATTGCAGTCTAGTTTATTCTGCAATCTGTTTGTGCCTTGTGTTCTGACTGAAGCACAGGTTTGCTTTTTCTGAGACTTTGTTATTTGAATTTTATTTTTACGACCCGAACAAAGCAGTGGAAAGTGTTTGATTCATTTTTCCCTGGACTGATCTTAGCTTCACCCCTTCTCTGATTTTCAATGTCAAATATGGCAAGACTATCCTTCAGGATTTGCAGACCCAACCCGACATATTTACTAGAGGAAGAGGAGGGAAGAGAAAGATAAAGTGCAAATACTAAATTCAGCACCTTTCTCTTTGTAGGGAAACTGAATTTAGATCTCCCATTTTCTAGTAAAGGAGCACTCAAGGTTTTGACTCCTTAATTTGTCTGGAACCAAACCTCAAATTACATCATTGAGGTGAAAAAGAACAATCAAAAAAGAGTAAGTATTTTATCCAACCCAGATTTTCAGCAGCTGAACTAGAACTTGCCATCCTCCCACAGTGCCACAAACAGCTCTTACTGCTTTGACATTCTGATCAGCATAACCTAAAACAAGGTTCAGATCTTGACATGCCAAGGCAAGGCATTGCTGAGTCTGGGGTAGCAGCTCCAAAGGTCCCACACAAGCTTGTAGGTGCCTTTAGATTTCACATGAAACTACTCACTCCTGACAACCCACAATGTAGCCTCATTCACCCTGTTTCGTCTCAAAGTTATTTAGGCTGCTGGTATACAAAATTTTGTTCAGCTGTGCAGAATTTTAAAAAAAACCCAACCTTAAACCAAAGAAAAAGCTGGGCTTTGATTAATACTGAAATGATGCTTCCGGTCAGTCAGTGAAAATCTCTAACTTTTGAATCTAGCTCATAGCAGTGCACTAGGTGTAAACCAATATGTTGTGTAGTTAGTAAAAAGAGGAGCTTTTTAGAAAAATCAGGCTTGGCCACATGCAGAGAAATGGTTTTGGACAATTCTGCTGGGGGAAACAAAGGCTTGGTTTCTGCATCGACTCATTGTTGCCACTGCCCATACTGTAGGCAGCAGATGGAAATTGAGCCAGGCATTAAAATGCTACCTAAGTCAGGATTTTATGCTTTCATGCAGTGTCTCAATAATCAAAGTTTTGCTATAAAATTCAAGCAGCAATGCTCAAAGTCAAGTCAAGTCATAAAATACAAGCTGATTAATTTCCCTCTAATTTGTATGATAATTAAAATTCCAACTTTTAATTCTGTTAATTGTCCTCCCACAAGGAGGTTGATTGGGCTTTGCTAATACATGCTGTGAAAATGCACTTCCCACAGGTCTGTCTTTGTTTCCTTTAAAATGCAATGCTTTTACATAATTATCCCTTAACTTCCATAGATAAATGTAAGCTTATCTCCGGCCTGTTTTGACACAAGTCCCCGTGTAACTTAAGCCTTGTCCATAAATCAAATGCTCAAAGTCATTAGGTGTTTCATCAAAACATTGTGCCAGTGTGTGGCTCTCTGTGACTTTTAGTGAGCAATTAAACTTGCAAAAGACAGAGGGGGGGAAAAATCTAGAGTAAAAAAATACACACACATTCTCTCCTGGAAGTCAAATATCTCTGAACTGGAAATAGACAAAATATGTGATACAGCAGACACCCCGCTTTCCTCTCACCTTCCGCTTTCCACAGTCACAACAAACCGCATGTAGGAGCAGTGAGGGGAGAGCTGAGCAGAGCTGGCACCTGCACACAACCCCGATGCTCACTGGGAAAAAAGTTTAACTGGTAAAGTTGCAGTCAACCTCCAGCTTGTGCATCTCTGGCTGACTATAAAACAAACTTATCCTTTATCTGATAACCTGAATGGAAAGTCTTACCCGTCCCTCCCTTGGGGTACAACAGTTATTTGGGGTACACACACAGTGCCTGTCATGCTGCCTGTCATGAATGAATACATTATGGCCATTGCAAAGAAGTAACAAAAAAGTCCTCTGTGTTTACTTTGGCTCCGGAAACATTCAAAAGTTGTGCATAAACAAGGATTGAGATGAGGCTGGTAAATCCATTGCCATTTGCACTCGGTCTTGCCCGGTTATCAATGTCCAAGCAGACTCTTAGTTCCTCAGAAGATGAAATGACCATGTGCCTTCTGCCATTTCATGTGCCTTGAATTCCCTTTCCTTACGCTTCCCTGGGTTATATTTTTTTCTGTATAAATGGGCATCACATCATAAGGACACCACATCAAAAAACCACCCCAAGCTGTCCAGATTTCCACTGCCAGGATAGATGATTACACTTCCATTCACAGCAGGGGCACTGCCATGTTCCCACCATTTAAGCACTTTGTAAAGCCCCCAAGTTACAACTATTAAATTCCAGACAGCACCAGCAGTGAAGTTGGGGCTCAGGTGACAGATGATAGACATGGAAAAGAGGAGTCTAAGCCCTCATTCCCCTCAGGAGCAGCAGATGGCCCAGAGCTCTCCCCTGTTTCCTTAAACCTCATCAGCACCACACCACCATCCTGTGTGAGAAAACTAAACATCCTTCAGGCCTGAACCCCTTATCTGAGACTTTTCCCATCTTCCAGAGCTATTCCTTTGACAATGCAAAAGCTATTAACTCTTATTCTCCACAGAGAATTACACTTTCTAAACACTAATTTACCCTCCATTTAACACACTGTGTAGGTCCCCAATATGAAACCAATGCCAAAATGTAAAAGTGGGCAAGGAAGCTCTGGCATATATCACCCTCTGCCTCAAACCAATACAGGAATATGCTGAGTGTGTTACACTAATCATATAGCCCAAATCTTGGCAGATAAGACAAGAAAATCAATTGTAATTTCTTCGGCTGTTTTCTCGTACATTCTCAACTTGTTAGCAGACATTTCTTTTAAGAGAGCGGTCAATGAATATTTAATGCTGGAACGCACTGCCAATTTTATCTGCCAGCTAATAAAAAAGCTGCTTGGTCATGGGTGTAAGAGAAGAGGTCTATTTCAGCCTCTGTGGCTGGCTGGCTGTAATAAGAAGGATGACAATTTTAAATTGGGAGATTAATGGATAATTTGGAATCACTGTCATTCTGACACAGCCAGTGACCTTTTCAAATTGACAGATAGCTCCATTTCACCCCAACCAGCTACAACAAGAGATTGTTTTAAACAATTGGACCTAAATGCCAGGCTTAAAGGAGGCCAGGCATAGGAATGTGGCAGGGCAGCTTATAAGTAAAATAGGCCTTCCAGAGATTAATGGAATAGTTAGGAGGGCCATCCATCCAGCAGTTCCAATTCTCAGTTTTTAGCTACTGCAGCAGTAGCAAGGTAAAAGGCACTGGTGTCAGAAAGAAGAATGCTCAGTATTATCTTTTCCAGCAAGAAAAACAGTACAGCTGAAACACTGAACCTTCTAGGTTCTGTCCAAAATTATATTGTGAGAAGATATGAAACAGGTGAAGGAAAACTTCTGCAGACATCTGTACCCATCCTGTGATATTGGGCAGTATTGCTTCAGCAGTAACACACTGAGCCATAAATCACTTGTGAGAAAAATAAAATAAAAAAACCCAGAAAAACTCATTTCCTGCTAGAGCCAAGTTTTGCTCAAGAGTCCTGAAATAATGGACCTTAAAAGTAAGTTATTGCTAACCACAGAAAAACTGTTTTATGCAAAGCTGTGAGAGCTATCTCTTTATATGTTCTCTCCAGGAATCTTTCACAGTTTGATTCCCAGTGTTCAAGTCCGGTCTCATGACATGGCTTTGGAAGGGAAGTCATGTTTATAAACAAGGAAGTCAGTTGTCTCTTGACAAACTTTACATGCCATTGTGCACTTAAATACACAATATGAGAAGAAATTGATCCAAAGGGGTACTCTCACATTAATTTAGAATTCTTTTTTAAAAACTGTTTCTGTACATAAGGCTTTGTTTTTACTTGCAGAGGTTTGCTAGATGTAGATTAGCATGTCTTTTCAGTGACAGATCAGTTGTCACACACTGTCATATACTCATTTTTTGAGGAAGACTAATGGGGTAGCACTTCAAGCCAGCAGCCCACCTTCCTAGTGATCACTGCTGGGAGATCTACATTCCCAAATGTCTCCAGACTCTTACCCTTACTGTCACAAATCGGTTTTGAGCAGTTATTTTAAAATACAGACAACTACTGGGCCATTTTCTAAATGCAGAATATGTCACCAAGGACTACTCATGGGGGGAACTGAAAGCCTGCATTGGAAACAAGATGGGAATGTTGCAAAGAAATATCCTCAGTTTCCAGGAGATGGAAAAGCATGTGTGAGGCAGATGTATGTCACCAGCCATACTAATGAAAGGTTCCCCATTAACGCTGAAGTCAGCAGTGGTCACCATCTATTACAGCTAATTTCAGCTCGTGTCCCCAAATTGGGACCCAAGTCCCAAATGCAGTACAGGATACAACCCAGGATGCCATCCAGATGGCTCTGTGCACCCCAATAATCCTTATTTGGTTCAGTGGCATGGCTAAGGTGAGATCTTGGAGGTAGGAGCATATTTTAGGTTCTCTGAGAATTAAGCAAGACAAAGTTGCTGAGAAATTCTGCTTGCTACTGCTGCACTGAGAGTGACAGACACAGTAAAGTGTTACAGTAGAACAGACTGTTCCATTTGAAAGGGACTGACAACGATCACACCATGTCCAACTGCCTGATCACTTCAGGGCTCACCAAAAGTTGGAACTTGTTATTAAAGTCACTGTGCAAATGCCTCCTACACACCGACAGGCGTGGGGCATTGGCCACCTCTCCAGGAAGCCTGTTCTAGGGTCTGACCCCACTCGTCAGTAAAGAAATGCTTCCTTGTGTCCAGTTTGACCCTGTGCCTAGCACAGCTTTGAGCCATTCCCACATGTCCTGTCACCGGATCTCAGGAGGAAGAGCTCAGCACCTCCCTCTCCCCTTCCCTTCCTCAGGAAGCTGTAGAGAGCAATGAGGTTGCCTCCTTCCCACAGGCTGCTCACAGCCTCCAGTCTGTACCTGGGGCCAGCATTACTCTGCTCTGCAGAAGAAATAAGCTAAATGATCCTAAGAAGGCAAAGCTGCCATAAATCACCCAAGCCTTCCTGACAGGAAAAAAAAATCCAGGAAACCTGCAATGAGATCAGCACCCACTTTTCTCAAAAATCTTCACTTATGAAATACACAGAGCAGATTCCTAACTAGTGATATAACATTTCACCTGGCACAAGTGTAATATTTATTACATTTAGTCAAAGTGATGCACAAGAAATTCTGCAATTAAACATGCTAAATCCACTTCCATTATCCGTTATTTGTGAACACACTGAGAAACACCAGCTAACAGACTAAAATTCTTGTAATTTTTCTGCATTATCACAGTATTTTCAAATTTCAGCTTGATTTCTGGAAGTAGGAAATATTTCATAGACAAATAGCAGAGTAAATAGCAGAGAGGGGTAAATACATCACCACATTGTGATAAATGAGTTACACATTCAATATGCACTAAATCTTGTAGGTAAGCTAGGCATGAGTAAGAGCAGTGATTGTTATGGACAACAGGAATCGGCAGATTCCAAATGTTTGATAAAGTGATGAGCTCTGTAACACACAGAGGAGCGACCAGAAAGTTACACTGGAATTGAGTCATGCTAGGTCTCAGGACAGGACAAAATATCCCCCAGAGGAACTACCACAGAAAGCATCCTGAGCCAAAGACTTCGGCATTGCTGCTGTCAGAACTAAAGAGAACCCACTGTCTTCTGTCAGAGCCCATCCTGCCTGCACACCTGGAAACAGAACTGACACAAGGAAGGGCTGAAGCCAAGTAACCACGTTGATCATTTTAATACATGTTTTAAAATGACACTTTTTAGCAAATGCAAGACAGGTAATTCTGAAATTGAAAACAGTTGAAACTCACTATTTTCTTTTTACCCCACAACTAAAAGCAGGAAATTATCTTCAAATTTATAGTGCAAAACCAAAAAAGTGCATTTGTGGCACTCAGATGCTGTGCCACTAAAAGCATTTATTCAAAGTCATACAACTAGAAAATGGGCCACTATTGCCAAATTGCTTCTTTTAGAAATAGAGTGGTTTGAAGATAGTTGGCTGCTAGTAGATTACAGAATTACAACTTTGATTTTATATTAGCAAGACTGGAAAGTCTGCACTTTGCTGTTTCTGTAACACATTAGAGCATTTGTGCAATTTCAACTGAACTAATCTGGCACGCCATTTACCTCAAAACTTTGCATGAGAGCTCTATAGCATAAAACGACCTCAGTTTGTGATAATTCTTTCATTTGATGGCCTCTGAAAATAATCCTGGCTCAAGTAGGCTGGATTACTTTGCAAGTTTCATTTTCTCTTGTTATCAAAATACCAAAACAGATTTTGAAGAGGAGAAACTGGAATGAATCCTCCAGGCCAAATGGATTCCACTTTATTTACAGAAGAAAAATGAAAAAGTAAAAAAGAACAAACCAAAAAAGCCCCAAACAAACAGAAGAAACTGAAGCAAAAGCAAACCACCCCACACTAGACAATGCTGGTAATGTTGCCTGGGGTCTACCAGGCTCCATCACTCTCCAGTGCTATAGCACAGGGCAATAGTGTAACTCAGAGCAACTGCTCACAAACCCAAATCCCTGCTAAAAGGGTTCAAACCCTCAGTTTTTAAAGGTTATTGAATTGTTATTAGAGAATTATTTGATCTTTCTTTGATAATACCTAATCACAACATCGACATTTGTTACATATGATTTGTTTCCTCCTACTTGGCATGAACCTCACAGATCACTTGCTCTGAGGGCTGAAACAAACTCACGCCTTTTAAATCAGGGTAGTTTCTTCCCCTTTCCCACTGCCACACCTTAGTGACCAAGAGCTATTATACATTTTGCAAAACCACCGCCTAGAATTTGAAATCGGGCATACAAAATTAGAGGAAACTTGAATATTTGGGCTATTGTCTAATTCTGTCTGTCGACAGGATAGAGGAAAGCCAGCACATAATAAAATTAGTCCCTGCCAAATTTAACAACTCCTATGAAAACAGCACTACTTAAACTCACCTAACAGTGGGTTAATTCTGTACTGCAGCTCAAATGACAGACTCAAACTTGACTGATGTGACAATTTTACTTCTAGGAGCTGTGTTTGTGCACAACATCTCCTCTCCAGAAGTCCACAGATGAAAGACATCATCTTTTCCTTTCTTGCTATAAAGAAAATTACAGGTGAAATGTATCACACTGCTAATCAAGCACAGGCTTTCATACCCTTGACACACCTTTGCTGCGTGAATACAATTCATCAGACACGAAAAACTGGTTTAATACCATATTAAAATAATGGAGTTGGATGTAAAATTAGTTCCACTGAAAAAGCACCTAGGAAATTCTATATATGTATTAAAGTACAGCAATATTTTGAAAAATATGAAACAAGAAAGTAAAAATTAATTTTTGGCTTTTTGGTGGTTTTTGAAAGCAGAGAACAATGAGATTGGTTTCAGATCTCCCTTTTCATAGAACTAGCATTTTAACTGAACCAATCAGTTACCATTCCAATGGAAAGCAATCCAGGATTTACTCATCTTTGATGAGACTTCAGTAGTGAAGCATAGCAAAACAGCTTCATGAGTAGAAGAGCAACTTGCTAAGTCCTAAGAGCATAATAAAATATTTTAATAGAGAATTTTAAAAAAAAATTACACTATTTTACTTGCAAGACAGAACAAAAAAAACCCCAAAATATTAAAGGTATTCAAAAACATTTTTTCCTTTTGATATTTAGTGGATATTTTTATTGCCGTGCTGAACATAAACTCTCTAGATACATTGAACTGCATGTTCAGTTATGTATTAATCAAAGACAAAATTCCTTAACTAGAAATCACAAAAAGGAAAGGTTTTCAGCACTTCTGTATGGTATTTTAGCATAATATTCCAAAATTAGCCCTTTTTCTACATGACAAAATCACTGTCTATTTAGGATTAAATATAAGCACCAAATTAATGACAAGGGCTTAACTGCTTCAGACTGTATAATATTTTGTGTAAACTTTGGCCCTCAGATGCAGCAAGCAAGGACAAAGTTGTGGAAAGCAATTGAAAATCTCACTCTCACTTTGAAAGGTGAATTAGGCAGTAATAAACTGCCATAAAACTTTCACGAGGTTCACTGGCCCCTTTCCAGAGGGAAGCTAAGGTAATATTCTTAGGAGAACAATGTAGTAAAATGGAGAAGTCCAAGGAAAAGGAGTTCTTTTAAAGTGCTACCACTCCATCCATAATCTTAAGTATTAGCAAGGCTAATGCACATTTTTCTTGCTGAAAACCCAGGTCTGACAGTCAGCCCATCACCAAGGAGTTATGTTCCCAAGTGCCTCAGTGACAGTATTCTTCCTCTTGTATAGAAACTTCTCATTCTCCTCCTGAATAAACCCGGAGCACAGCAGCTCAAACCTAGAGAATTCCTCTAATCCCAGAGCACTGACCCTGTGCTTGGAGGAACCAATTCACTCCCCTAAAGGCTCTTCTCCCCTGAGAGAGGAGGAACATGTCCTGCTCAGGACAGGCTGCATTATTGGGAAGGCAATAATGGGAATCCAGCTGAGCACCAGTAAATTCATACCCACTTCCCCACATCATTACATGTTACATTCATGTAACAACTCTGCTTTATCAGCAAAAACTTCCAGAGATGGTAAGAAATTAGAATTTTACAAGAAAGGTTCATTAAGAACAAGAAACTCCTTCCTGTCCCTCTCTAAATAAGCTGTTTCCATGTGGGATCCAGAAAAACAGGCAAATCCCTCAGCATTCCCAACTGAAATCCCTAAGTGCTCAGCCACCTGCTCCAGGGTTACCTCCCAGCCTGGCTAAGCCGCTTTGTGTTCCAGTGGCTTGAGTAGCAACCTGAATCAAGCCAGAAGCACATTAGATCTTAATTTCAGCTGGCATTCTGCAAGACTTTGAGAAGTCATTTGACCTCTTCATGCCTCACAGCACGGCTTGAAAGATCCGTGGGAAGCCACCGCTCCCACATAAATCAGACACCTCACAAACAGAGTTTCTAGGGTAGGTATGTGTGCCCATTAGGACTTGTTCAGTTCTCTAAGAGAGTGTACTGCTGGGAATGGGCTGTGGACACTCGAAAACCAAGCTGCAGGATTTCACATTCTACCACAGTCATTTTAAAAAAATCCCTCTGACTGGACAGATTTATTAGTTCCAATTAAATGAATTATGACCACATCATTTTCATACAGTAGCTATTACATACGCAAAATAAGTCCAGAGTTTTCAATCAAAACTGTGCCCATGCCATCACACAACACAATTCCTTTTAAAGTGAACAGGTTATACTCTCAAAATCTATCTCACTTTGTCCATATCATAATTCGTTCACGAGACAGGCATTTGGGAAGTCCTAGGAATTAGACTCTCTTTATTCTCCAGTGGAACTCGTCCTAAGGCAATTCCAGAAATGTTCATCTTCTTGACCATTAGGGAGAATGCATCTAGCAAAGAGGGACAGAAAGATGTCAAAATTATATTTAGGCGAATAAATTACAACCATTATAAGTTTTATTGCATATAAAAGTTCCTAAGCTACATGGAAAATGAATTGACAGAGAAATAAGGCAGTCTAGGAATCAAGGATGAAGTTAGTAAAGGCCAAATCAAATTTGGCTCAACTGCTGTGTGCCCTTTTGCAATGGATAATAATAGTCTTGGTGGTATGTGGGAACCCACATTTAACATTTCCTACTAAAAGGCTTCCCACAATTCATAGAAACAAAAGAGACAGGCAGTTTTATGATCTTTATTGGAATAGAGTTCTCAGCACAAAATTTCTCCCCAGATGAGATGGAAGCAGGATGGGTATGTGCCCCATTTAGCTGGAACATGCACCAAATCTGACCTTTCAAAATGTAACCAATGGCCAGTTTAGAAATTTGAATATAGGAAAGAAAAAAGCCATAAAACAAACAAACCAACCACCAAAAAACAAGACACCAAACAATCAATCTAAAGATCCCAGGAGTTGAGTACCTGAATGGCTTTATGGCTTGGTCTTTATATTCCTGACTACCCATAGCAACCCGCTGATATCCTTCACTGCCTGCACCAGAGGCACCAGCTGTGCCACCTGACTGCTGCAGTGCGAGATCAGAATGAAATCTGAGTTTCTTAATCAAAAACTACTACTTGGCAAACCAGGCAGCTCTTCACAGCACAGATTACTCTGCTTTGTCATTACTATCTGTAAAATCAAGATGGTAATGCTTAATCCAAAACATAAATATATTTAGACTATATAGTCACCTTGTAATCTAACCTAGGTAGGTTTAAGAGAACCAAAAAATTAATAAATTCCATTAAAAATATACTGAACAAAACAGAATGCATCAGCCTCCAATAAAATATAGCTCCAAGTTTCTACTGTCAGATCTAGCTGCAGCAGATATTACCATGTTCATTAGAAAAGAAGCTAATCAGACAGAAATCACAGTCATCCCAGTTATTTTTAAAGTATTTTTATTTTTACCACAGGACTTCCAGATTATTGGAGGAGGTCAGGAATTATACTACCTCTGACAAGGTACTCACTATTTCCTCCCTGCCTTGGTTCTAATTATCAGCTGAAGAATTTGGGCTAAATTTATTATAACTATGCCCACTAGACAATTCTCTCCTCTGACTCATGAGAGATGCCTGCACTCATTCCACTCTTCTTGCAAACATAAGTCCAAAAATAGAGCAAAATACACTGAGACTTTTGCCCCAGGAGCCTCATGCCACACTAATGAAATCAATGGGAAATTCACCACTAACTTCACACAAATGTAAGGTCAAGCACAAAATTATCTTCTAAGATTTCATTCTTATTTAGAACCTTGCAGAAGATCTGAAATTGTTTTAAAACCTTTAATAAATTAAGCTCTACATAATTTTTGTGAACTTGGGCAGATCCCATATGAGCAATAAGTAAGCAAAAGGATTTTAAAAGTGGTTTTCAAAAGCAGCTACGAAATCTGTACCTGATTGTGCACAAGACGATTGAACAACATTAACTTCATTTTTAGCAGTATTACAAGATGACTGGGACAAAGTGGTTTTCCAAAAGATCAGGCCCAAATTTTCTAAACTTTGGCCTCTGTAACATCATGTCAACACAGAAGAAGAATCAATAGTCACATTCGGAAATGCAATTGTTTTCAACTTTACCAAATCATGCCCAAAGATATTTAAGGCAGAGGTCAGTCATGACAGTTACTGTACTGTCTGTACAGCCCATTTGTCCTTCTGCTACAATGGAATTCTTTCTTGTTACTTTGCATTATAGCACAGTCAGGACTACTTGGTTTTATGGGGGTTTTCCTCCCGTAAGTTACACTTCTCTGTTTTTGAACCATCCTTCATGGCACTGTAAAGGTTTAGGGTCTTTCTGTACATTCTCATGCTAACAAGATTCAGTTCACTGTCTCATGAAATAGCATTTGACATCCACTTTCATAAGCCCAAACCAGAACATTTAATAGCAGATATTATCCATGATGTCTTATTTTACATCATACCTCTTGTTAACTATTGCCTCCAATAATCTAGTGGAAAAATCATGGAAAATTATAGACTCAAGATGCTTAAACCATGATCCAATTACTTCGACTAAGATAAAGGCTTTCCACCTAAACTCTACAGCATTTTCTTCCCTTAATCATTTGGACTAGACAAGAATAAAGGCAGAAATCACAGCTGAAGTGCATGAAATGATTCACCAAACCAAGGCAACTGCCACAGAAAGATTTGCTAACAAAGTTCCCGACTCTGAGGACAGATGTTGGAGACTGTGACATATGATACAGGGCTAATACAAAAAAACCCATTTGCAGGTATTTGCTGAGTTGCTGCTTGCTGCCAATTTACTTTTTCATAGCTCAATGACAGACTGCTCATTTTCAGAGCAGAGTTAAGAGACCTGCATGTTACTAATACCCATGATGAAAATATCAAATTTGGTGTTTAAATTTTTATTCAACACTTTGCAATGCTTAGAAGACTTAGGTAAAACTCTTTCAGAGCACCTTCAGGAATCTGTTGGGCCCTAAAAATACAAGGCAGCTGGCTATAAAAAGAGCCAGAAGAGCCCCAAAAGATTTAGAACCAGCAGAGGCTGCTTGTGAAAATGGACTGGGACATTGGGCCCAGAGCAAGGTCATACCAGCACATCTCTGCAGATCAGAACTGCAGTTCAGAGGGGCCTCGACAAACAGAAATCAGCTGATGAGCATCACACACTTCAGCAGAGCCAAATACAAAATGCTGAACTTCAGACATAACCCCAGGTACTGCCACAGGTCAGGGATGGGCTGGTGAGGTAACAGCAATGCAGAAAAGCTCCTGGGAGACCATTAGTTCTGTGATCAACACTTACGTACATATAAATCCCAAAATACTTCCTCCATAATACATCATCTTCTTTCTTTCTTTCTTTAATGAAGCAGCATCATGTTTAGCAGATGGTGAGTGGCTGGCCAGGTAATTGTGTGAAGCAAATGTTTCAGAAGCAAACAAGATTTTGTTGGTGATAAATAACTATCACCTGAAGTCAGCAAAATCCCATAGAAATTCTTCTATTCAATGTAAAACTAACAGAAGGGTCTAGCTTTTTACTTACCTTTAGGAATTGATTATCTACAACTCCTGGACAATGTTCCCAACAAGACAAGAAATATCCTGCCTCCCTCCTGTTACTGAAACCATGTGCACTGTTCGCACTGGTAACCCACGCTGGCAGCCCTCCTTTGTCATCTCCCAGTTAAAACAATAGCAGAACAGGAGGTGTAACCTCAACTAGTGAAAGCTCTTCCACCTCTGAAACACAGAAAACACCAAGGCACAAGGAGCCTGTGTGTAGGGTGAATAGTTCCAGGTGGTCACTGGCAGCCTGCTCCCACCCCTGGGATCACTCTCACTTCAGCAGACAGTCATACACACTTCCTGCACTGACCTGCACCTTTCCCAAAACAAAGACTGGAACATCTTAGACCTGCAGTCTCCAGATGGGGAAGGACAGGCTGTATGGAGGAAACCAAAACAAACCAAAAAACCCCAAACTCCTTCAACTCTTTTTTTTTTTTTTTTTAACAACTTCAGGAAGAACTACACTGATGATCACATAAACTGTAATTTCAAATGAGGAATAATGAACTACTGTTGGAACCAATAGGACACCTAGGTGCACGTGCATATTTGGCATCTTCCACCTGTTTTACAGAGGAAAAAGAGAAGGCTGATATTCCAGCCTGTGCAGAAGAGTGCATACTCTAGTGGCCAGAGCCTGAACAACTATGACCTGATAACCCGAACTAAAAACCATTACCGTATTTGGATAAACAGACAAAAATTCAATGTCACAATCTTAAATCACAACATGTGCATCAGATTAACATCTGAATATGATTAAACAGAGCTAGAGTGCAGAGAGTTAACTCATGTCAGCTCAAGAAATAATCAGGTCCACTACAGTTATATGGCACAGATATCATCTACTAGAAATAAACCTGCATAACTTAGCAGCTTATGTATTTTGAAGGCATCCCTTCCTACACCATTTTATGCAACTGCAGATTCAAGCAACAATTCTGAACATATACACTACAACGGGAATATATGAAGAACAGGAGAATCAAATTCAAAATAAATAAACCCAGAGTAAAGCAGCTTAGTGTGCCTGTTAACCTGAACGTACCGGTACATCAGAGCAAAAAGTATGATCACCTTTCATTCCAAGGATGTCCACAATGTCTCAGTGCAACAAGAACTAGGGCAGTTAAGACTCACTAAAAATATCCAACTGCACATTAATTCAGGAAGTGACAACACTAGACTTCGGTCAAAGTATTTTTGCTGCAGGGTAGGGGAAAGGATGTGCTCATTCCATAAGCAGGAACATTGCTTTCCTGTTCTGTAGAGCCTTTTATCCTTTTATTGATAGGGAACACAAGAAATACTGAAAGACCTGGCCTTTTTGCCTTCTGTGCACAGCTAATCCTAGACCTCTGCTTTGGATCAACTTGTCTGAGCTCCCACAAGACAGCCAATAGGACTTGTCCAAATTGCTTTTTGTTTAAATTTAAACAAATAGGTACATTCCGCACTTTAGAGCTGCCAGCAATTAATATTATGTCAAAATTTTTAAGACCTATTAATTGACTACGATTCTTTTGACATTGTATGTGATAAGTCTCAGCCTAACTGCAATTCACATTAATATGAACTAACTGAATGCAGCACTGCTGATGAAGCTTCGAGGTACTTACTAGAGGAGAAACAAAGTTCTATTTTTGTAAAAAGCATTTTTTTCAAATGATCCCTGCCAGCCTCTGTAACATTTCAGGCTATTTGCCAGCAGGGAGTACAGACTTGGGGGAAACAGCAGTTGTGTGTCTGGGAATGTCTGCCCCTGGGTGAATCAGTAAGAATTGAAAACAACCCCACCCACTTTACAGCAAAGTGCATTGGATAGCAGGGCAGCCCTTCAGCATTGCTAGCTATTTTCTCTTTGTGCTTGCACCTAGAAAAATCTACAAACTGTCTGCAAAAGTACAGCGAGGGCTGATCGGTGTGGAAAAGATGAGCTACATTTTGTGATGGAGTGTCTCTCTGTGCAGCACAGAACACGGTGCAGTGGGCCTGTATGTGGCAGCTCTGGCTGCAGTTCTGGGACTGGAGACAGATTATCCTCCCTGTGCAACTCAACACATCACTCAGCAAACTGGACATTCTCCTCTTCTTTCTCTCCTGGTGCGTCATGTCTTTAGTTAGGATCCTGTGTCATAGGGATCCTAAACCTTCTGTGATCTACCACAGCACAAACACACACACCTTCCGTTCTTTACAAGGTTACCTTCAGTTAGTTTTCAGCTCTTTATAGCAGATAAATTGTGACAAGTTATCACCACCTGCCTACCAGGCAGTACCAGCCAGTTCATACAGTGTGTCCTTACCAGAATGCTGAAGCACTTTGTTGCACCTGTATGCTTAACTTTCTATTTTCAGTGTCAAATCAGGATTTGAATTTCAGGTCTACTGAATAATGGGATCTGTGGGATATATCCTTGAAATAGCTCTCGCATTGATTTCTCAGCTGAGCAAATATCCTTCAGTTCAAGAAAGTCCCAGCAGATGAGAAGGCAGCTCCCCACTTCTCCCAGCACCACACTTCGAGAATAACATATAAAAATTCATTACTGCCAGTTTCCTCTGATTCTTTCACTCCAGAGGCAAAGCCTGAACCATGCACTGAAGTCAGCCTTGTCCTTTCAGTCTTACTGTAAAGATTTACTGGATTATTTTTTCATTCTGTCCCACTCCTGTCAATATACCAAAATTCAGCAGAATAGTGCATATGACATATCAAACTCTCTTTCCACTTTGAGATTAGATGTCCTTGAAGTCTTGTATTTTTTATGGCTGGACATACATCATGTTCCAGTTGTGCCCAGTGAAATTCTACATAAACATACACAAGATTGATTGAGATCCAGCACTAACAAAGTCTAAGAGAACAAATAAACTCTCTCTATATTTGGATGGAAACAAATTCTAGGGACTTGGACTGTCCTTCCTGGTTAAGCTCAGTTATCTCATATTTCAGTGTTATTCCCTTAAAAAATACATGTATTTTAGCCCACTTAACCACACATCAGGGTAATAAACTCATCTCAAGCTTTTTTGAATAGGAAATTCAAGTGTTCTTCACGTCAGAAGAATGCTTTTGCCTTTCTAATTTCCTATTCGGCAAGGATCATGCCCACCACAGCAACTTCTCATTAATTTTGAAGTCTCAAGATGTCTTGAGGCTTCTCACTACTTCAAATAGTAGGTTCAGAGAATCACATGAACATAAAACTCAGAACTGACTATTGGTCAAACTCTGACTAAGAGCAACATGGTACAATATAAATTAACCCAGGTAACCTGATATAATTCCAGACTGTTTACCTGTATTTGTGCAGGGTGAAGTAATTAAGCTGCCTACGTTCCTCTGAACTCAGATACCAACAGGATCTTTTTCTTTCACATTTTTGCACATGCAGCTGGCAAAAATCTCTCTCCCATTCGCAAACTGAAAGCTAAGCCTGAAGCACTTCAGCTCGCCTTCTGCCATATGTTTCAGTTTCACAAGTTTGGTCTTCTATTTGCAGAGTCTGAGTGAGGGGTTTGCTATTCTTAGCATTTCTGCCTGATGAAAAGCTTGTTTTCTGGCCACTTGTGGCAGAGAGATCACAAAAGCGCCAAGACTCAGATTCCAAGCTCTGCAGCATGCACTTCTCCTCTGATGGTTTTTAGCTTTTACTGCTCCAAAGCACAGCTCAGGCTGTAAGAGCACTTGCTGGACTGATTCACAGCTTCCCAAATGCACTGAAATGGACTTTCTTCTCCTTGGCAACAATAAATAATCTAATAAAAAAGACACTGCATCTTATAAACAGATTGTTATTCCTTTGCAGAACTCTCCAAGGGCCAGCAAACTTTGACCCAGCAGACTGACATCTCCAGGCATATCAGATTTAAAAAGAAAATACCCAGCAACTCTTTCAAAATATCTGTCACTTGATTACACAAACCACATGCCACCTCAGCTGTTTCAGAACACTCTGAACCTAAAGCCCATCCAAATGAGAATATAAGTGTTCTGAGGTGGCCAGTGGCAGGGTGACGAGGGACAACTTTAACTAAGGTCACGCTGTGGTTGCCAACAGGGAAACAGAATGTGTTTACACATTTTAAAGCAGCCACAACAGCTTTAATTGATCCCACAAAGGAATCGATTGCTCACCATCTCTCTCAGTGCAAGAGAAGGGAGGCATCAAATGAAGCTGCATGTGACAAGTTAAAACAGCCAGAAGAAGAGGACATTCAGGCAACATCCAATTGATCTTCGATAAAAATTACATTAGACCATCCTGTCTCAACCATTCATTTTTGGGCTCTCATCTAATTGTACTAGTGCAAGACCATTAAGTTAATTAAGTTTAAAAGACCAAAAGCATCTCAGTTCAAGATGAATCTGATGAATCCACATAGAAATATCTTTGGGCAGCAGCCTTTTGTTCATGGGGATGATTCTCCTAGGCCAGTGAAGGATCATTCTTTAAAGTAATAAGACTATCCCTATCTACTTTTCAGTACTCCCTTCTTTCATAAAACAAAATATTCATAGACTGCAATTAGATACTGTAACTCATGACCCAGCAATGTTAGTTAGTTTTTCAACTTCTGAGAGTTTCTAAGGCAGTAATTTCACAGCTTCCTCATCCCATTTGCTTTGATTAGTTAGACCTGGCATTTACGAACAGAGCTCAGAATCTCTCTCCCTTCTGTGCCTCAGAGGTCTGATACCTTCCTGTTATATGGCACTATGCCCCTTTAGAACAACACTGCTCAGAGCTGCCAAGTTCCCTATTCATATAACAAATTCAGCTCCAAAATTCTGCCCCCATCATACTCAGCTCTAACACTACTGATTATAGGATTCCCTCCTCTCCTCCCTCCCACTATTGAAAGTATGTTTCAGATTAATTTCCCTGCACAGGTATTAGATGTAGAATTAAAAACAAATGAAACATTTCATCCCAAATTTCGAAGTACTGCAGACATTTCCAAACAATTTGGTAGGAAAGTACATCAGTTTGGTAGGAAAGTACATTTGGAATAGGAAAGAGGCTGCTTGCATTTCACTTCAGATTATCATTTGCCACTTTGGATTCATTTTACCCTCCACTTCATCAACATGCTCTCCAGTTGCCAAACACACCCATGCAATTGTTACTCTATAGAATGAAAATCCAGCTGTACACACAAGGACCTAGGTGTCAAGGCATATTTAGAAGGAGAGCAACTATTAGAATTGATGGAGTCGCACACTTAAATACTGCAATGGAACCAGGGTCAAATTTTAGACATGAATTAAGACAATGCAGAAGCTAAAACCACTCAAGAGGAAACCTTTTCATGGTCTTGGCTCCACTGCCAGTGTTGTGACCCCTTAGATGTTGTCAATGCTTGAGAATGTCAGATAAGACTCATTACAGAGCAACCTGCATGAAATTCAGTGACCTCTGACACCAAGTGGATCAGACTAGACAATCTGATTATGCCTTCTGTGAAACTCCTAAGAGAGATGGATTAGGTCCCCCAATGAAAAAGGCTTGGCAGGGCCCCCCACTGCTTGTAGAGCAGAGGTCTTGCCATCAGCATTTCCAGACAGAAATCAAAGTCAACCTCTCAGTCACCCCCCCTTAAATTTCACAATACTATTTTTTTCTCAAACAGTAAGAACCAGAAAGCAGCTTGGAATTCTTGTTCTTTATACTTCTGCTGGAAGCACTGAGTGGAGAAGCTGGGAATTTGTTACTTGAAATTTAGACATGAATCAGCAAAGGTGGGATACTCCACTTGGCAGAGTGTCCTTGAATTAGAGGGAAACTGTAAAAGGAGCAATTCTCATAGTTCAAGCTATTGAGGTTTGTGCCCTAATTCTGCACAGATACACACAGTGCTTCTCAATGAATAGATGGTGCTAGTGATTCTTGTCTCCCCCACCATTAAGTTTTATCCATTAAAAACACAAGTTTCTCCATGCAGACCTATTTTTATTGTAAGTAATATAAAATAGTAACTTAGCAAAGAAAAATGGTGGAGAGGCATTTGCTATATTTAGCAAAGGACTACACAGATATGATTTGAGGTACATGCAAAGCAGAAGGATAGGTCAGTGCATGAAAATGCCCAAAGGACAATGACGTATGAAAGATCCACAGAGCGCAAGCTGTGAATTGTGAATACTACTTCATTTTAAAATACTTATAAAACAATTGCCTACATTTTCTTGCATTCTCTAAAAATTAAAGTTCAGCAAAACAAAACCTGTATTTTGCAAGACAGAACAGTAGTCCTGTTCCACATAGATTAACTCGTTTTTAGAAAAAAAAAAACGCAAAAGAGGAAGCTGGTAAAGTCAGGCTACTTGACAACCACAAATCCAGCTCTGCACACAGACTGGTCCCCTGCCAAGGACAGGGAACTTCCCACTGGGCAGTGAGCCTCAGCAGGAGCAATCACTGCTCCAGGCAGAGGAGAGAGGCTGCTGCTACATGAAGGTAAAACTCACAGTGCTTCACAAGGAAACCCACAATCAAGGGTGACTGCACAGAAGAAATTCACTACAGCCCTCTTTCAGCATATTGTTACTGTACACACCTGACCTGACTGGGAGCCACCCAACAAACTACTCCTGTGAACAATCCGGGTGGAGTGCAGCGCTTTGAATGGAGCAGATCAGAGCTCACAGTTCACTTTGTCAGGATATAAGTTCAGTAAAGGCAATCAATAGTTTTACAGACAACAACTGATACCAGGGCCCCCTAGATCTCATTTTAGCCTGCTTACAAGGATTGGTGGTCAAACAACCTATATCTCTGGCTTGGGCAATTCTAAGATTGGGTATCCAGTTAACAGTGAAAAGAGAAACGTGATGAGACACCACACTGCATGGCAGGGCAGGTAAAGTGCTAAATTTCTTCCCTGGGACCAATCTAAATGTGCATGGATAGACGTTTGCTTTTGGGATCAAAAGAGAAAAGGGAAAATTGTCCTAACCAGATGAATAAGCCTGGCTGGCTCTGGCTGTGCTGGTACACTTTGCCAAGTGCTACCAAGTGCCGGCCACATCGATACTCTCAGTGAGTCACCACGAGCCAGACATTCTCAAGGGGAAGCTGTCCTGTGATCAACAGCAGAATTTATCCATGCAAATCCAGCTGTGCCCCCAAGTTCTTGCTTCAGAAGCTCAGACTATACATACTAGCCCTAGGAATACTAGCCCCAGGAATTCCACCAGGCATCTGAACACAGACTAACAAGAAAACTGCTCTGATTTACTGCTGCTTGAAGTCTCTAGCTCCCTGCCTTCTTGAGATTGTTGTTCTAAGAGGTGCTTCTACCCATCTCTGACTCCTAAGCAGCACTGGGGTACTCAGTGTTTACAGAAAGAGAGAGTGCTTGTGTGTGTGTTCCAGCTGTGGTGCAAGCTGACTGAACAAGGAGTTGGCAACCAGGCCCAATGGTCCACATCCAAACCAAAGTTCAACTTACAGCTTGGTGTCTTTGCCCTTTAAAGTATTTCCCTGCACCACTGTGTGCCAAGAAAATGAGTGAGCAAATGGAGAAAGGCAAACAGGAGGCGCTGATTGCAAAAGCCTATTTCTGATATTCTTAATGTGTTTAGTGACATTGTCCATCACAGCCAGATGTTAAAGTTGAACAAATTAAAAGCCTGCTTTTTGCCCTTGGCATATTTTGCTTTGTAGCACATCTCATTAGTGTGGTTTCCTTTAATGGCTCATTTAGTTTTTGGACTTGAAATCAGAAACTAAGCAAAAGCTAATTTAAGCAAACATTTTTTGTACAGCCACTTGCTGGCACCTCAGAACTTAGGGGGCTTGAGAAGGGTAGGAGAAAAGGGGTTTTCTGTTTATCCACTTCACCACAAGTTTTTTGATGCTAAAATATTCAGGTTCTAAATACTGCAAAGAGAATATTTGTTTTCTTAGAAAACATTTCCATGAGAATTTAGAGGTCTGAAGTTGATGTATCTACCCTCAGTGGCCAATTTTAATTGGCAATATCCCTTTAAAAACAAAGGGCCCTAGCTGCAAAGAGGTGCTTTGAATGAGAAAACAAATTTGGCTTTGAGGAGTTCAGATGCCTGGAACCTGACATCTTCAAAGCAGAAAGAGCTTTCCTCAAGAGATTCAGCTTCCGAAGAAACTGAACTAAAGGCCAACAGCATTTGGCAAGGGAATCTTAAGAACTGAACAGAAAGCTTCCAAGGTCTGTCTACATGAGAGAATCAAGTCTTTAAAGTTTGAAATAGCAGCATTAGATAAAGAAAATTAATTTTTTTCTCTGTGAAGCTAATCACACTTTAAACTGCAGATGCAGAAAATGCTAAGAGTTTGTGTTAAGCAATGAACCAGACAGAGCCCTCACCCTTCTGGCCATATAAAATATCAGACAGACATTCACAACTGTATTCTAAATACTTCATTGTTTTACATTAATGACACAGGATCTGACATCCCAAAGACGCTCCATGGGACTTCAGTGTTTAATGCTGCTGGACTTCTCTCCACACGTTGTCGTTGCAGAAACATTTATGTCCTCAACAGCGCGATGCCAGCAGCATCTTTAGAGGTGGGCACCAAACAATGATCCCTTTAAATACAAGTTACACATGTTGCTCCAAGTCTCTTAGGCTATCCAGTAAATTTCATGATGCCATGGAAATCCAACTCAGGTCTGACACTGTGGAGGATCAATAAAAACAAAACGGCAAATTGCACAAAGAGCTGATGCTTTCCAACCCACAACTTCCTTAAATAAGTAAAATTGCTGGAACTCCTCCCTGTAGAAAGTCACATGGCAAGCAATGTTTTTGGAGTGGTGCAAAGTTCTGGAGAATCTCATACAGAGGATGCAGCTCAGCATCATAACACTTTCAATCTGCATTAATTTATCCAGATCAGGAAGCTACTTGTAAGCGACTCCAGCTATCAGGGCCCTTCCTCTGCCTCACAAATACATCTTGACAAAAAGCAATTGCCCATTTCATCAAAAAACCCCTTCAATGAGACATCCCTGCAGCTGAAATCACCCTTGCCCGATCTCCCAACTCTTCAAAAAAGACTAGAACACTTGTCAGATTCTAAGTCACACAGAAGAGCAGAAAAGATGAAGTCGAAAGTCCTTCCCTGTTGACTCCCTGCAATGCAGAGGTGTGACAGGTAGAGGAGGACATTTATTTACAGAGGCTTTTCCACAGTATCAGTGTAGACGTTGTGCAACATCCTCCCCACACCACACGCCACAGATCGCTTGGTCACAGGTTGAAAGGATGGCCTCAGATTTCAGAGCTGTTAGTTACTCTCGAGTTGCCAAAGGGTCCCCTCTCAGAAGACGAGCCCCGAGCCCGCCTGAAGCTGCGTAATTTGCTAAGGACAGTGGGACAGAAGCAGCCCCGAGGAGGAGCTGGGCTGGGCAATGGATCAGCCTGGTCTCAGCCTCACAGGCTCAACATGAGAACTGATCTGAGACACAAATTGTCTTGAATTTTTTGAGATCGCTCTTTCAAGCCACACATAGCTAGCAGGGATCACACTCCGCAAGGTTCTCCATCTGAAGCTGTAGAGGGCATTTCTGTGCACAATCTGAGAAGGTCAGGAGGCACAGGCTGTACTGAAATGAACAAAATAAGTTTAGCTTGCTTTTTATCCACATTTTCTCTGCTATGCTCAAAGGAAAATGAGACTCATAGGGCTTGCCAAGATTTTTTCCTTATTACATTTGCTTTAAAAATCCATAATTTGATATCTAAGTTATTTGGATATTTGGACTGAACACAAAGAGTTTGGGCAAAAATACAGTTCAAAAGTTGGTTTGTTTTTTTTTTTTTAACATTCTCAATAAAACATTTTGAATACTTTTCCCAAAGCTGTTTATACCTTAAAAATTAAAGGAAATGTTTTAAATTAAAATATTTCTTTAATGTCTGAACATTTGGATTAACTAGAAAGGATTATCCACCAGTTTCATAGCTAAATAAGAACAACAAAAAATCCTGTTATTTCAATAGCTCTAAAGAATGTGGATTAGAAAGACAAATCGTGTACAGCACTTTCTGATTTTTGGAAACATGTTGTGAGAAAAGCTGTAGGAGAGCTACCGACAAGGAAAGCCGTAAATAGAACCGGTAACCCATCCATCACCCCTGCTGCTGGGAGGCTGTTTCACAGGTCCCTGTGAATATCACTGTGTAGTGCTCAGGTTCTGAGCAGGTGAAGTCACTGCACTGAAGCAGCTTCAGAGGTACTTTCTGGACATTTTGTGCAACAAATATCCCACGACAGAAGGGATTTTTTTTTCTTTTTTTAGTGGCTCGGTGCCCCATTTTGGTAACTTCATAGACATACTGCCAGACAAATTGAAAAGGCTCAGAGTAAATAAGTAATGAAATTAGAGCCTGAGAACTGACTCAAGAGTCTTGTTGGTTTTGTGGTTTGGAAAAGTATTTTAGAGGTTTCAGGCAGAGAGCCCATTGACTGAAACTTGCAAGTTAAACGCTGTAAATCCAGAGCTTGTGCTGAATACACAAATCCTCTTTAAAACAAACTCCTGTAACTGGAATAGTCTTTAGGTATAAGCAGTGTGCTCCCTAAAGGCTGTTTGAATTCTTGTGACTGTATCAGTTGCATAAAAAGGTGCCAGCCCTAGAGCATTTTGCCAACTGGAAGTTTGGGGCAAGCCTCTACTCAAGGAATCTATCTGAGGACAAAAAAATAAAATATTTAGTTCAGATTGTTCCCAAGTTTGAATTAAATGCAGTGCCATGTTTGCTGTGGGATTTATTCATTAAGTTCCCATTACCAGTAATGTGAGCTATGGGGAGAGCACATCACGGAGGAAATCTATCCAGTCCCGTATCAGCAGAGATGCTAGAACTCATGGGTGTGCATGACATCCCAGTTTGATCCAGAACCTAAAATCTGCCACTTGCAAAGTAATTCCATGGAAGACATAACAAACAGCAGCAGCAAACAGTTTGGCTGTATCAGATACAGGGTCAGGCTCGTGCTGTGGTTCAAAGTCAGAGCCACATGGTCCCTTGGCATTATCCTCCTTACATGTTTAAGTCTTCTCCATGAATGTATTTGTTGTCAATAATGCCACACAACTTGGAATGTTTCTTTCCAGCTTCCAGCAAGTTGCACAGAGCAGAAACAAATTAATGCCAAGAGCCAGTAGTCTTTTATTTACAGTGGTGAAAAATAGAGGTAAAGTTTCAGTTTGGAACAGATACAACAAAGAGAACCATCACAGCCAGTGCCCCAGTGCCCAAATCCTCCAGGGCAGTATCATATGAGGTGAACTGTTTGAGATAATATGGTGTGAAGGTGAGTTTACAGAAATAGCAGTACTATGAAAAGGGTTTCTAATACCTGGTTTTTGAAAGGGTCTTTTAAAAGGATTTTGGTCTATATCTTAGAAATCTGCATTTACCCTTGGAGCTATTTAAAACTCAAACAAGCCTTTAATCTTAATTCCACTGAACAGAAGGGAGGCAACAACTTCATGTTAGATCAAGGATATGGACACATAAACAGTAAGCAGCTGAGTTTATTTTTTAGAAAGATCTCTTCTGTTCTCTGTTCATAGACTGCCCTAAAAACATATCCCTGCTCACTTCCCAGTCTGACTGACTTCTAAAGCCAGCTACTTTAAAAGTTCAGACTTAGCTAATCAGGCAGACAGCACCACTGTCCCTGTCGCTCTTCTAACTCCTAATCAAAACCATTCCGCAGTTCTTCATTTAGATACAGAAAATATATCACATTTCTACAAAACCGCAGAGCCCCCAGCAGCTGCTAGTTTCCAGATTAGTAAACTGTAATTGGAGGATAGGTGCTGATGCTAAGCCATTAGCAGAGCCTCCACAAATACTGTGGATGGCTGCCTGCTGTGCTCCTCAGTGCAAACGGAGCAGCAAAGAAACACTTTCTGAAGACCAGAGATAACAGAGGTCACCAGCATTAGGATCAAGGTTCCAGATAATCTTCAAATTAAAGGCCTTCAGGTGCAATGAAGCCCAGCTGGCACACATCAGGGTGATAATCTAAACATAATCCACAACCTGCCAAACTGAAGACTGAATTAATTATAACACTGAGGGACTACCTGAAAGACCAGAGATTACTGAACTCCTAATTACTGAATTTGATTACCCTGGAAACACCATAGCTATTCATTTAATTTTATCACCTTCAGTTCTGCTTTGGACAGACACAGTTTTGTTGAGCTGGTGCTGTATCTCAAATTAAGCCCCTGCAAGATTTGGCATGCAGTAGCAACCTTGTCTAAAAAGCCTGAAAACTTGACAGCTAGGTAAGCTACCCAAATCTTTTAGTTCTTCAGAACATCAAGTTCTCAGAACAGGCTGCCTCACAAGTATCCTGCCGTGCTTCGTGAGGTGCTACATAACCAAAGAATAGTCACATTCTTGCAGTGCTCTGGCTTCTTATTAACTCCATCTTAAGTGGACAGTACTAAAAATAATAGGCAAAAGTAACAAATAAAAATCTAGGAAGATTCATGTTAAATAATTTCAGGTTTAGATTCATCCCAACTGGTTTACCAAGGCCTGTTACTCTATTATAAAATAACTCAGTTTGCTGACAGTGAAATTCTCTACATCTCCAAATAAAAAGCATGTTCTTCATGCATTCCAGGAATTGAGATGCACACTGCTTAAAGAGGAATGATCAAAAATACAGCAGAAAAATGTTCTGCTCATTTTCATAAGTAATTTTTTGCAAAAGCCTTGTTAATATATATTTAAATAAACCCACATTTGATTCATGTCATTTGTGACTTACGATACAAATCTGCAGAAAAATTTTATTAACACATTACAGTGATTCACTAATCTTCTTTCTCCCTTCAAAAGAAAAAAACACAATGAAGATGTTCCCTGCCATGCCCCTTCCTCCTCTCTTTTTTCTCCATAATGTTTCTTAAATGCTGGAATTATCTAATTTGAACATTGTTCATTATTTAAAAAGAGAAAAAAACCCCAAACTTTGGCACAGCAAGTATTCTCAGAAGGAAGCTCACATATTTTTAGACTAGATCACAGTTTGTAAAGTCCCCGGGGCATAAACATGCAAATAAAAAGCTCTTTAAACAATCAAACTACAAAAACGCTGTAAAATGAGCATGGGCTTTGCAGTGATTATGCTCATAATTTTAAAAAATTATCCTAAATATTTTTTAGATTATTTTTAAAAATTTTTAAAATATTCACTCTCTTACTTTGATAAAATACTCCACAGGTCTGAACCGCCAGTCAAAAATTCACATCCCATCTCCAAATCCCATGTTGATCCTTTCAACTACACTTACTGAGATTAAATGCCCTTCCCAGCAACCACAAGGCTGATGTTCAAGCATTTACCTACCCTCCTAAGCAAGGGCAATCGTTCAGAGAGTCCTGCAGGCCAGGCAGTCCACCTGAGCCAGCACAGCTCCAAGTGGGACTGAGGACAGGAGATCCATTTGTTCTCATGGGCTGAAGTCCCATGCTTTTCCCCTGTAAGAGCTCAGGCAAGTCCCAGGGCTCCCCAGAGACCAGCCCTAGGGAGGTATAGGCAATGCCCGAAGCCAAGATTGAGACCCTCTGGCTTCAAACCTGCTCCTTTCTGCACTGACCCTGGCAGTTCTGGGGGACATCAGGTTGAACATGGGCCCTTGGCCCAGAGAGGGCTAATGGTCTCCTGGCATCAGGTAGAGCATCACCATCAGAGCGAGAGAGGGGATCCTTCCCCTCTGCTGAAGGCCTGCTGAGTGTTGGGTCCAGCTGTGGCCCCTGCAGTGCAACAGACACGAACGTGCTGGACGCAGCCCCATGAAGGGTCATCAAGATGTTTAAGGGACTGGAGCACATTACAAATGAGGAAAGGCTGAGAAACCTGGGAGTGTGCTGCCTGGAGAAGTGAAGGCCCAAGGGGATCTTACTAATGCATATCAATTCCTGAGTGGAAGGTGTTGAGAAGGTGGTGCCAGGCCCTTTGCAGTGGTGCCCAGCGAAAGGACAAGAGTCAATGGGCACAAACTGGAACACAGGAGGTGCTGAACATAAGGAAATGCTTTGTTAGCTGTGAGGGTGACTAGCGCAGCTTGCCCATGGAGTTCATAGAATCTCCACTCTTGAAGGTATTTAAAAGCCATCTGGACACAGTTTGGGCAGCCAGCTCTAGCTGGCCCTGCTTCAGCCTCCCTGCTGGGGGACAAATGACCTCCAGAAGTCCCTTCCAACCTCAACCATTCTGTGATACATCTCAGTACCCTTGCTCATTCCAAAGCTGAAAAAATGGAAATTATACCCTCAGACAGTTCACTTTTCAGTTACTTCAGGAAAAAACTTTGGTTCATGATGCTGAGAACCACTGCATGTACTCAGAATACTGCTTGAGTACAACAAAAGGTTATATGGGGGCAACAGCCCCCTGTCACCGATCTGCAGGCTCAAGGCCTCACCCACACAAGCGCTCTTAGGAACTGCACAACCTTAGGAAGCAGCAAGGGAGAACAAGACATCTTGCACCACCAAGCTGGGCTCTCACAAGCTGAAAGCCACTTAAACCCAAGACATGCACCTGAGTGTGCCATAGGAAGCAGCTGACTGCCTAAGGTTGGTGTAAGGAGCCAGGCGTATCAGAACTGGAAAGAGAGTGAGCCAGGCTGCAGAAAAGCATTTTTTCATGTTCCTCTGACCTAAGGAAGAAAGCACCTTTCCCATTCCAGGCAACTGACGTGCAAGCATCTATAACTTACAGAGAGCAACGCCCTTTACCACTGGATTTCACAAACATCAAGTGCCAAAATGTTTATATATTCCAGAATCAGTGTAAGGTGTAAGAGGCCACATTTTCCATTGCTTTGAACCTCCAGCAACTGCTTAAACCAGGACAAAATGCAAGTACTAATTTCATATATGAAGACACATTGAAAATCAAGTCCAGTAAGGACTCTAAAACAGTAATGATTATTCTTGTTTGTGCTTAATACTTATTTTGTCCCCATTTGTCATCTAATTGCTTATGTAGCTGGTGACAGCAACAAAACAGAGTTCTCACAAAATGGGAGTAGCTTCTTCAAACCTGAGCAACACAAAAAGTCAACAGGCCAGTGGAGGTCACAAAGAAACACGCCTCTCCACACACACACACACCACGCCCCTGGCCATTGTGCAAGAAGAGATTTTAAAATGCAAATTAGATATCCACATAGTAACAAATCATTGTAAGTAGAAAACCTTTCAGCCCAGTACTTTAATTTCAAGATGACATATAGTTTAATGTTGGTGCTATAAAACTTCTGTGCTGTTTTTAACTTGCCGTTCTGCTCTCCCCTCAGATTTACTGCAACAGAATTGAACCAGGGTTATAAAGAGCATATGTAGTTAAAGAAATTCTATTTGATCCTGGAAATAGTTTCAGAATGGACAATTAAATCCATTTTTCCAGCAACTCAGATAGTCTCAGCAGTCAGTGTTGTAATTTGTTGTAAAGCCTACCACACATGAAATATCGTGGCTATCAGCTTCTGGCTTTTTAATGGTGTGATGCCAACCACAAGAGCTCTTTAATACAGTAAAGCTTAAAAAGACCAGAAAAAGAACATTTTTTTCATCTTCATTTTTCAAAACTGAAAAATTCTCAGACTCTTGAGATGAAAGGCACCACAAAAAGACTTTTATAATAATTGTCTATGATATGCAATTCAAATATTGCTACAGGAAATTGCTCATCTTAGAGCGATATTAATTTAAGCATGACTTAAGACACCAAGTAGGACTGCATATGGATCAAACGAGATTCAGGAAGTCTTCTTCTGTGGCTTGGGCACGAGGATAGGACAGAAACATCTGACTTCTGGTTGTATTTTTTTTTAACTCTGGACAGAGCATTTTGTTCCTCCCTGACATGACTTCTGTTCTCCTAACAAGGGATTATACTTCTTTCACTGCATTCTTTCTCTCACCTGGAGTGAACCCAAGACATACTGTGGATTTCTGCAAAGTACCAAAGCAGACAGCTCCTGATCTCAGTTGTCATATCTATACACTATGACACTGCAAAATAGAAAGAAATATTCCAAAAGGGAAACACAAAGTTCAGTGTATGAGGACATAAGTCTCATCCTTAAATACACACACACACACATATAGAATTACAGAATCCTTTAGGTTGGAGAAGACCCTTAAGTTCATCAAGTCAAATCGTTCCCTCAGCACAGCCAAGAGCACCACTAATGCATATCCTCAAGTGCCACATCTGCACATCTCTGAAATCCTTCCAGGGCTGGTGACTGCCCTGGGCAGCCTGTTCCAATGCTTGAAAACCCTTTCCATGAAGAAATTTTTTATAGTATCCAGTCTCCCAAGATTTACCCTGGCATGACTTGAGGCTGTTTCCTTTTGTCCTGTCGCTTGCTCCTTGGGAGAAGAGACTGACCCTCACCTCACTAGAATCTGCTTTCAGGTAGTTGTAAAGAGCAGTAAGGTACCCCCTGAGCCTCCTTTTCTCCAGACTAAACAACCTTCCCCCAACACCAAGGTCAGACTCACAGGCCTGTAGTTCCCCAGATCCTCCTTCTGGTTCTTCTTGTAGATGACGATCACAATTGCTCACCTCCAGTCAGCTGGGACCTCCTCAGTAGCCAAGACTGCTGGTAAAGGATGGACAGTGAGCACTTCCACCAGGTCTCTCAGTAATCTTGGGAGAATCCCATCCGGCCTCACAGACTTGTGTGTGTCTAAGTGGTGTGGCAAGTCACTGAGCATTCCCCCCTGGATTATCATGCTTCATTCTGCTCCCTACCCCTGTCTTGCCTCTTGGGGAGTGGTGTACCTGGACAACAACTGGTGTTACTATTAAAGACTGAGGCAAAGAAGGCTTTAAGTATCTCAGCCTTTTCCTCATCCTTTGTCATCATATTTTCCTCTTCATCCAATAAAGATGGGAGATTTTTCTTAGCCCTCCTTTTGCTGCTATGTATTTACTGTTTACTGCCTTTTGTGGCACTAGGCTGATAGAGCTCCAGTTGGATTTTGGCCAAACTATATAGCACATATATAGGTGTGTGTATAAAATACTAGAGGCAGAATGAACCCACATTCTCCCTGTTCCATACTACTAAGTCTGAAACTCTTAGTAGCAACAGATGAAGAAGCTTAACAGAAGAAAATAGAAGAGACAGAATTGCTGTGGACAACCATGCCATGTGTTGGTGTCACCTGGAAGGTCACACTAAATCCACACTGCAAAAGACATTGGAGGCAGACTAAGGAAAAAGGTCTGAAGTGCACCTGACAAGTTGTTTGAATCAGGCCTATCTGAGCAGATACTGCTTTAGAAATATTTACCAAGTATACCTCAAACTCCACATAATTAAGAAAACTGAGTAAGATGTTTGTAAGAATTTAATTTTATAAAAAATTCCAACTCACGCCAGATTAACAGATCAAAATGTGACCTTTTATAACTGATACATTCAGCAACTTCTTTAGTGTTTTGCCTTACCCACAGGATTTCTGACAGCACACAACCTTTCCTCTTCTGTTGTGCTTTCCAGCTGAAAGATCATACAAAAGTCCCTCAGCTGAACTTTACCCAGAGCTGGTCAGGTGGCCTACCAAGCTCCTCTGCTTACTGAAGGAAAATGCCATCAAATGCCAGTTTATTCCAGCTGGGTTGGAAGGATATTTGTTGTCAAGCACCACAATGGTCAGGCATGATGCTGAAAACTGAAATAGCTGTAAGCTGTGCAGAGTGGGAAGAAATAAAGCAGAGCTGTCATTTTCAGGGCTTCAGTTCTCCACCCACCTTCAGTTCAGGAGTTTACATGTTTTTAATTGAAGCATTTTGCCCTGAATTTCATCTCATGTCTGGATGGAGTTCACTATTCAAAGGACACATTATCAATTACTGATATCCAGGAAGAGAACTGTGCCTGGAGAATTTTTAATCTCTATCTCAGGACAAAAAAATCACAGTCAAAAACATCCTGAGAGAAAAAATATTGCGTAGTAATCCCCATGTATGTACTCAAGGCCCTGACTGCTTGGTGTCTCCAGCTATGTATTATAGAATCTAAATTTATCATTAAAAGCCATAACCTTTAGCTAAAGAAAATCTAAGGATCAAAAGAGCAAAGCAGAGGGATGATAAATTCAATATGACCTCCTGTGTAATATCAGACAGGAATTTTGCTCTACATCTCCTGCCTGCAGTGAGCCACCCAAAAATGAGGTTTTCAGTGCAGATATTACACGCGCAAGATTAACTCTTAAAAATATGCTTAGTTTCAATTTGTCCGCCTTCAGTACTCAGCACAGTTCTGTGTTATTCAGGAAAGGCAGTACATCTTGAATACAGCCATAACATTTCCTCATGTAACATCACACCCCCACTTACATCCATGCACAACACAAGCACAAACATGCTGGGGTCTGCCTGTGTCCTCAGGGTAAGGAAATCTCCCCCCCATTCCATGAAATATTAAAACAGATGACAGCACCAGTCAATTTGAAAGCTTTAACTATTCAAGCATTACTATCAAGCTACCATGTTTATTCCTCAAAACTTTCTCCACTTTGATGACTGCTCCGTTATTCAAGGGTCAAAGGTCCCAGTTTAACCCAATAGAGAACAGAATAAAACCTGTCTACAGAAAACAAAAGTGGTGCAATGAATTCACTCTCCTATTTCAGAATACTGGAACATTTATTTTTAAAACTGCACTGATTTAAATCCTCTCATTTACTGTGACATATAAATGCCAGGATACTCAGCCTTAGATTCCTGTGTTCTGCAGACCACACCAACACTGGCCAGTGTACCAAAAACTATATATAAACACCATGATGAGGAGGAATCAGGGAACAAGAGAAACCATAGCAGCCAAGCTCTGACACTTGTCAAAGCAGACTATAGGGCTGCCAATAAAACTTTTCAGGCATTGAGGCAAAGAGTTTCAAGGCCGGATGCCAGAATGTGGCTAAACCAAGTCACATTTGAATCAGTTACTAGAAAAACCATGGCAGAGAATTTGCAAGGAGTACTTTTGCCAAGTTAATTGTCTTGCCACAGGTTGCAGTGATGACTACATGCCTTGAGTACTGCTCACACTTGTGCTGGGGAAGCTGAGGCTTTACTAATTTATACACTGAATTGAGTCTACAAGATTCTGCCATTCAGAATATTTCTTCTTCAAGAGTCCCCTCCTACACATGTAGATTAAGGTTTTTGTCAAAGGCTGAGTTTTTTCTTTCAGTAATAAAACACTAGCTGCCTTGTATCATGTACAATAAAAATATACACACACTGTGAAGCATGAGAGAGTTTCCAGCAGTCATGCCTCATCTTACTAGACAGAGTAGAAATGCCTAAACAGTCCTCTGCTTGATGCTTCAGTGTGTTCCATAAATGAATTCTCCTTCCTCCCACTTCACATTCACTGCTCATTTTCTTTCTAAGCCGATCACACTAATGGTTTCGCCCTTGTCTATTTGTGTGGGTTTGAAATTGGACAAAGAATTTCTCATACCTACTTTCAGAACATTTTATTTCTCTTATCTTGATAATATTCATTCAGAGTGTGATAAAGTGATCTCTATCAGCACTTTCCTCAGTATTTAGATGAGACCATTTTGACTAGCAAGGCAGAAACAGAAATTCCAGATGAGATCAGTAAAAACAATGCTGTTGAATGCCAAGGAAATCCTATCTGAACAGGTCTCATTATCACACAGGCTATGGGCTATCAGTCTAAACTATATACATTGTCAGCTTTCCTTTTAATAGCCTGAATACTGACTGTCCTTTGCTCATCCTTTCCTACCAAGTGCTCTATTCTTCAACAAATCTTACATTATTCCAGAATTCAGCCCATCTCTGACCTCAATCCATTATCATGAGGAAGGCTACCAAGACAGTTAGAGAGATGGAACACCCTACCTTCCTGCTATGAGGAAAGGTTGAGAAAATTGGGATTGTTCAGTCTGGGAACAGTCATGGTGACATAAATGCGGCCTTTGGTACCTGAAGGGAGCCTACAAGAAAGACGGAGAAGAGCTTTTTACAAGAGCATGTAGAGACAGGACAAGGGAGAATGGCTTCAAACGGAAACAGAAAAAGTGAAGCTTAGATATCTGGAAGAAATTCATGACTGTAAGGGCTGTGAGATCCTGGCACAGGCTGCCCAGAGAAGCTGTGGCTGCCCCATGCACAATGGCAGGGGGTGGAACAAGATTCTCAAGGTCCCTTCCAACCCAACCCATTCTATGATTACTTCTAGTGAGTTTCGAAATCGGAAATGTGTTAGATGGAAGGCCTGGAGAACCAGCCTAACACACCATTATTAAGGTGCATGATAAATAAACTATCTTTTACAGTCAGGTTTAGCCTCAGCTGTATTCTGAAATGTTAACTTCTGGGGTAGGTTCACTTTAAATCTTCTGTTCAATAGGTTCTAAGGAACTCATGAAAACAAAGTAAGCACAGTAAAAGCAAAACAAAATGCAGATAATGTGCATTCTAAAAGATGAGTCCTGTTTGGGCATGCATTAAATATAAATTGAAATACAAAGCTCCCCGACAACTGATGTTATAGGGCAAGGCACTCACTCGTGCAAAGCACTGCATCCAGCAGACAGCCTGGGCTAGCACCACAGCTGAAGTATGAGATTATCTTGGATGATGGGGGAAACATATAAGGTGAGAAAGTTTAATACTGTCAGCTACAGCAGGGACCAGGACAGAGATTACACTTTCATCCTTACCTTTGTCACTTCCACAGTGCTTTTGACAACCCCTAAAATAGCAGTCTTTGGTGAAAAGTGTAAGTCTTCACCTCTGCAGAAAAAAAAGCATTGACATTTTATTACTGATGTACTTTCCCACAAAAGGCGAAATAATGTCACGGCAGATCTAAATAAATTCTGCTTGTAACAATGGTGGCACAACTGTACATTTTATAATTTAAAGAACAGTTACAAAATTGCATCTCAACTATTCCATTTTTCTTTAAAAGCAAAGAACTGCAAACCCTGTGCCTGTCCTTTCGAAAGTGTAACTGATAACAGATAGTGTATACAGAAAAGAATTTGTTGAAAACACTTTAAAACCATTTAAAAATATAAATGCTGTTAAAGTATGACCCTTTGTCTTGCTTTGCAGTGGTATGATAGTGTCAGAGCAAATAAATTCCTTTCCAATTTATTTATTTACTAGTACCTTCGCAGATTTTAATTTTGTTGACACCTGCCTCTAAAAATGATAAAAGCACACCCACTCTGACTCTCACACTGCCTTATTCTAATGCATATGAGGGCTATTACTACTTGACAACTCTCTGATGAATAACCGTGCTCTTTGCTAAGCTTGTCACATTGATCACTGGCCAGCAATACAATTCATAAAGTATTGCTGTCCACATAGCACATTAATAACTAGCCTGAACTAGAGGTGGCAAGGCTGGTAGATCCAGAGCATTTTAATCTTTCATACCCTGCCAGCTTGGAAGATGAAAAGAAATCTCCAAGACAGTCTCCACATGCCAGCACTGGGTTCCATGACATCCCAGCCAGGGTTACAAACTCAAGACCTGATATTTCATTAATGCAACTTAGTTGGACATTTCAAGCCTCATTTCTAAATGCTGCACTGCCTTGTGGTCAAAACATTATTTATTTCTTTATCCTTCCTATTTATATTTCTGAAAGGTAGAATTGATTAAAGTTGTCAGTTCAACCAGAATTCATTAGAAAATAATGGCCATAAATTTAGTGCACTCTTAAATGTTGCTTAATAATTCCATAACATTTATAATGGAAAAAATCAATCTAGGAAAGGTCCCACCTCTTTAATACAGAAAAGGATGAATAAAAGCTCAGTCATGAGCAGCAAGTCTGGAGTTTCCCCCCAACATTTTAGAGTGATTTTAATTGCGGCTTTTAGAGTTTTGCTGACAAACAGGCTTCAAGATTATTTTTTTTACTTCTCAGATATATTGTGATCTGTTCTTTCAGTTGAGCCCACAGAGGACAGAAAGTTCATTTAGCAGAAAAATATTTTCAAGAACCCCAGCAAGCTACTCAGTCATCCCTGGAAATATCTGTGCTTCCATTTTGCATTATGAGAAAATTCCAACTGCAACTCAAGCCTTGGATCAACAATATCCACATCAGGATCTCTGCTATTGTCTGTCCTCAGCTTTGCCCAGCTTCCAGTCACTTGAGGCTGATCATTCCTGGCAGCCACAAGGAAATATGGCATAGTAGAGATTCTCCACGAGGATCAAATAATCACCCTTTAATTAACATTTAATTTAACATTGTAAGAAAAAAAGAACGTGATGTTCTCCCTTCTTTAAGAGATATGAAAGGCAGGAGAAATGCTTGAAAGGACCTCGCTAATCCTAATCAGTAGTCATCAGCCAAGAATAGTGAAATGAGATGAAAAAAGAACCTGTCTCTCTAGCAGAGCCCACCATGTGGAACGGCACTGATTCTCATGCTCCCAGGTACCCAGGAGCAGGGTGTCCCACCACTAAGACTATTCACCTTCAATGGGCACTTCAAATCTTTTCCATTTTAATTCCAACTTTAGAGATTTTGTAATTCCCACACCTGACACAGAACAGTTCTTTTCACACACTTCTAGAGAGAAACACACGGATCTTTATAGCTTATACGAATTTGACCTGCATTGTCTTGCATCACAAATATTCTCTTATTGTTCTCCAATTTTTAAGTCGTCTTCATAACATATCCATTCCAACTTTCTCTCAAGTGTTTCCAAAGAGCACCAGGAGTGTTCAGCACACCACCTCAGGCACTGACCAGATCACCACTGAAGTACCTGTTCCAGCAGATGAGCACAGTCCCACTGAAATACCTGCTCCTCTTTAGGTTGTCAAAGTACAGAAAGCCTTAGGGTAAAGCTTCCTAGGCAACCCTAAGTACTGCAGTTCTGTCCCAAGGTTATGGCTGACAGCAGCTGCTCAGCTGTGGAGAGAGATTTGCTATTAGCTTATCTCACTGTGAACTCAGCCCAGCTCACGGAGCAGGAATGGATTACATCTGTAAGCAGTTTGCTAAGGATGTTCTCAGCCTCCCAAAATCCTTCAGTTTTCAATACCTTGCTTCACAGAGCCAAGAATGGAGGCTGTGCCATCAGGTTGTCTTGCTATGGTATTTTTCAACATGATTTATTTTGCCTTTGGTTTCAAGGGCATGTTTAACATCCGTAGGCAAACACAGTGGGATATCTTATTTGTCTATGTACATTACATTATAATAAAAGTGACATAGCAGAAGCAATGTGGACTTTGGAAGCTTCTTCTCACTCTGTTTTAATAGAAAAGTTTAATAAGGGAATCTTGACTCCTAGTAATGAAATGAAAGTCTATTGAAGTGGCATAATACACCGGCAGTGGATGGAATCACAGTTTGCACTTAATTACAATGATGGCTCTCATAAGATTACCCATGCAAATTAGTTGACTCTTTCGTACGTGTTTAAGGGTTGCAGAACCAAAAGACATTTGCATTGTAAATTGTGAACGGAAAGACAGTAGCACCCCACTATAAAACCAGTTAAAGTCATCTCTTAGGGGTGCATTTTCCCTATACGCACCACCTTCCCAGCTTAAGACAGCGGTTCAGCTCCAGAGATTCATTCTACCATGAAAGTTTGCATGCAAACTTCTGGAGAAAATAATATGCATGCAAAATGTCACTGGAAAGGATTATCACGGGAGAAAAACTTATAACGGTCCACTGAGGATGGATAGATGAGAGCTGTCAGAAGGAATAATACAACTGACAATCCTCAAAGATGGCAGAAGTCTCTGGAAAAAGGTATAGCATTAAATTCCAAATATTTCTATCAAGTGTTCTCAGCAGAGGCAATATCAGGGCAGCAGGAACTGGTGAGACAGCTCATTGCCAAATGCTGAGGGTCAGAAGAAAGAGACTGTTGGTGCAAGCCATTTAGCCATCGGCCTGGAAGTCCTGCCATTAAATGAGAAGTGGCAAAGTCCCATATCCAGTTTTATACAGTCTGTTCTCCTTAGCTGGCCAATTTTGTTTCTAAGAGAAAAGAAAGGATTGGCCTTTGGGAACTAAACACTAAAAGTAACATTCACAAACTTTTCAAAGGAACCAGTTAAAACAAGCTGTTTTCAAATGCATTTTTTCTTTTGGTTTTGTGAAAGGGCTGTTGAAGGGAGCTGTCACAGCAGGAGAGTCTCAGAATGCTCTCCAGCAGTCACCCCTGCAAAAGTCAGAGGAAGATTTTTTCCAAGGAACTCTTGAGAGTGAAAACAGGTAAAATGCAGTGATGACAAGTGAGACTGAAATAAAAGGTGGTGTTCTGCCTTCTGTCAACATGTGTGCTCTCTGTAAGGCCCAGCATAAATGGGTCCTATCAGCTCACATGGAGTTTGGTGCACTGTCCCACTACAGAGTTTCTTTATTTGTTTTTTTTTAGGGACCAATTTTTAGTCAATGAAATGTGCTCACAGAAACCCAAACCAACCCACTTTTGGAAGGAATAGTCTTGAAAAGACTTTCTAGGCATTTTCCAGAATGTTTGGGACCAACTTTAGTTAAGTCAGGCAATGAAGGAGTAGGAATACATGTTTTGAGTTTATTTAACTCTCCACTGTAATCAGTCATCATTTGTTTCAAATGGGAATACTTGTGACAACAGGATATTTTAATAACAGAGCCTTTGTCAAACATCCTCTGTCTGCAAGAAAGTAACAGACCAAAGGAACAGCAGTGATTCTTGCTGAGACATTTGTCCTGATAGTTCTGAGGATTGAAACAGGTGCCGGAGGCCCCTCCAAGTCTGAGGTAGTTTAGAAAGCATTAGGCATTCTAGCCCAGCTATTTTCATGGCTGCTGCCATGCACACAGCACTGAAAGGCAGAAGGTAGCCCCTCCTTGACTGGGACTCGCTGGCACTCAGGGCCCTGTTCACAGCAAGCATTAAAATACAGAATAAAGCACAGCATCTTTGCTGCCATGGGATCTGCTCCTCAACAGACAGACTAGTCACAGTTCTCGCAGGGCTAGGTGAGGCAGGATATGAGAGATGACTGGCATGACCAGAGACATTATCCACTGACACAGAAGTGTCTGGATGCAGCCGGCAGGAGAGCATGTGGAAGCAAAGAATATTTTAGAAATAACACGATTTTATTCATCAGCAGAAGTAAATTAAAAGGTGCTAGACTTCAAGGATTCATCCAAATGATTTTTAGAGAGCAAATGTCCTCATAGGGAACAGGAAGTCTTCCCTCTAGGAGAATTCCACTTTGGAGAGATCACTGGAGAGAGATCTTCAGGAGTCTGCTTTAACTCCTACTGTGAGACACCTGTGATGTCCTGAACAGCCAGACATGTTAGCTCAGCACCCAGAACGTGAAGGGATAGGGACAAAGCCCAGGGTCAGTGAGTTATTCAGTCAGGTAGATGCTGCTCAAGCTCTTCGCTTCAGTGTCTTGGGAAGACAGAGGCGATGGGCAACATAAGGAACAGCCAACATTTCTGAAAGGGAGAGAGAAGAATAGGTATGGCCAGGGACTCCAGGGTGTGTCTCAGGCTGTGATGTACAGTATTCACTGAACCTCTGATAATAACTGGGGAATGAAGAAAACTAAACAAAGACGACACAAAAGCCAGTTTTCAAGCAAAAAGGGGCATGTGGCAGTTCACATACCCAAAAAAAGCACAGCACCCATGATAAGAACTGGAATTGCCAATCCTGTCTTTCAAATTTAGCTCATCATTTAGGCATCAGCCAGAAGCAGTAAAATAAGTGCTCTATATTTAGTGCCAGTGACTCACTATAAATGGTGATAGTTTTGGTTACATACGCTGCTCACTGTCGTAAAGAGTTGCCTTGAAAGTTGCCCCTACACAAAGATATCTCTGCAGGAACTCACCCTTGGTTAAAGAAAAACTATGTATGATGTGCTCCATGATCTCAAGGATTTCTGTCAGGCCTTGATCTTTGTGTAACAGGTTCAGTGGTGAAGCAGCCTATGGGAACTCTTGCCTGGATAAGGTGGGGGCAGCACTGACTGTACCAGGAACTCCTGTTGCCTGGCTAAGGTGGGGGATGAGAGTGGGAATAGTCAGTCACACCCTGAGAGCCCTGGAATATTCCTTACCTGAGCTGTAACCAGACCGGCATGAAAACATTGTTGTTGGAGTTTTGCGAACTCCAGTAATTCCCAGCCTGGACTGTGGCCAGGGTGGAATTCCACTGGGACTAAAACCAACCATCCTGTGATGCTATAAACAGGGGCCTACATGAGGCACCTTGAACACTCCTGGACTGCAGCAGGCTGCAACCAGCATCTCCCTTTGAGAGGATGCTCTTAGAGCTCACAAACACTCAAGTCTGCAATAATCAGAGGACCCTTGTTGAAAGCTGACAATGGAGCCTAGGCTGATAGCCCTACTCCTCAAGGCTCAACCCTTGCCCAGTGAGAAATGTCGACACCGTTGAAATATTTCACTAATATTGAGGGGAATTTTTAACAGGTACCTTTCTACATACATATGTACATATACATATACACACAACTGTCTTCACAAGTGTACAGGTAAAAATCAGACCAAAACTTTTTGACTATTTGGTAAGAAGAACTAAAAATACATACTATATATATGTATTGTTTTAAACATCTCACCAGCTGCAAGTTGACTGTAGGTGACCATTTCTTTGTTTGTGTCCTCAAAGTTAAAATGGAAAAACTTCCATAAGTAAGAACCTAAAAAGAACACTGAAGCTCCTTTGAGAGTCTGGACAGCTACCTGAGCGACAAGATATGTAAGTGTCCATGTAAGTGCATTAAGTCTGCCCAATTCTTAGAACCCAGCAGACAAATACAACATTGAAAGGGTAGTATGTAGAGCATGGATAATTATATTGCTGAGTATGATAATTACAGCAGAAAAAAAACCCACAGGAAAATAAGGTACATATACTAGGAAGACTGCCATAGAAAGCATCCACTTGACTTTAAGTGACTTTGATACTTGTACAGGATGTTCAAGCAGCTCTGCTGCCTGGCACTGTGGGTTTGCAGCTGGGACAGCAGATTCCTTCCTGCTGAACTTCAGCTTTGGGGCATCTGTTAGTGAAGGGCTGGACACTACATCTATGGAGATGCATGTGGAGAGGACTGTAAGGATGTTGACTGCACTGCAAGACAACGTCCTTGAAAAGGACAAACAAATATCCATTTAGTTAAGTGAAAATCTAGGATTTACTCCCACGTTTCTTATAAATCAGCATCAATGACTCATACTTTAACCTAAAAATCTTGCTCTTTCACAAATTTTAGATATTTGCATTTTGGAAAGGGTCATTTGCCAAGAGCATAATATTTAAGTAA
Organism: Oreocharis arfaki; assembly: GCA_013398015.1. Classification (NCBI taxonomy): domain Eukaryota; kingdom Metazoa; phylum Chordata; class Aves; order Passeriformes; family Paramythiidae; genus Oreocharis; species Oreocharis arfaki. The sequence continues at coordinate 60,602 of VZRR01010730.1, read as the reverse complement.
TTAAATATTAAGTTGCAGATCTCTTTCGTTTGATAAAACCCTTATAAATATGAAATGAGTGAAACCAAAATACGAGGAGTCAAGCAAGTCAGTCCCAACTACTAATGGCTGCACTATTAATAATGTAATTAATAGCTATTTAGTCTTTGAAATAACTGGAATCACCTATATCTGCCAGTGTGCCACAGTCCAGCAATCCCCAAATATGAACACCTAGCCCAGAGCCACAGATTGTTGCAGCTCAGCCCACATGTAAAGATTGCAAGGAAAGCATGTTGCATGGATGGAATCTTTGTTCCATATCCAAACAGAGCAAGTCTAGTACCCACAATCCACTATCAGCTTAGAGATCTTTTGTATCACTGTTTTTATAACCCTGGATCCTCATAAATACATTCACAGGCACCATTTAAAAGTCACTTCTTTGTTCAAAAGAAATGGAACACAACAGCAGGAAGATATTACGCAGTAACGCACCAGGACAAGCTATATGCAAAGGAAACCTGCCAAAACTAGTTTTTCCTCCTTTTCTGCAAGGCAGCAATTTTTTTCCTTAAGCTGTCTCATTTGAGGGCTTACACGAGTATACAGTAAAGAGGCAAAAATCCCCTCATTTTCATTTCATTCAAAATTTCATTTTCCTCTCTTTTAAGCTGTCATCAGCTTCATTGCCGTGACACCAAACCTCCTTTTATGTTGCTTTGTGAGTACACAACTGTGTCGCACACTTGAGGCCGACCAGGCACAGCATTCCAGCAGCATTTCCATGGCTGCGAGCCCTGCTGCTCTGAGTGAGGAAAATCCCCTCATTTTCAGCACTGCAGAAAGCACTTTCCCTCTTCTTTGCCAGGGTTGTACCCATCAGAACCCACAAGTTTTGTGTCTCTTCCATATGAGGCTTTCCTCTCCAATTTCCCATTCACATCAAAAGCATGGCCCTAATCCGAGTATCTCAAGTCAGGTAAGGTAACGATAAAAAACAGATGCAAGTTGTCTGTATCTTCCCAGGGCCACACAACTTGTGGAAAGTGTTTATAGCTCCAGATGCCTATATTATTGAATTCAAAATAAAAGCAGCATTATTTGTAGTTTCAGTGGACAACTGACTTGATGTGATTTATCCTCACAGAAAACCTCTGTTTTTCAAAATGAAAATTCTCATTTTAGTCTTAAAGAAAAAAAAAACCCCAAAGAAGCACACAGATAAAAATCTGTTTTGAGGCCCTACAATATATATTAAGTTAGCACAGCAGGGCTTTCACTGTAATAATTTAACTTGTCAGTTCACATCATTGACTAACTTGAAGAATTCATGGGGCTTAACTGATCAATATAATAAACAGTTTGGATGGCTCTGCAGGAACAGCCCAGTCTTAATTTGAGGTCAGTTCTTATTCCTTTTAAGTCTCATTAGCAGAAGCCAATGTAAATCCAGAGATGTGAGGACAAAAGCAGAAAGCTTTGCTTCAACAGCAAGGCCAGCGCAACAAAGCAATGTCCAGTTGGATTGTATGCATCCCAACTGCAATCTCTTCCAGGTCTCTGGCATGGAACAAAAAGCCTGTGTAATCACTGGCAATAAGGGGGGAGAGCCCTAGGTTCTAGGAACCGTATCTCTTCTCTAGTTTCAAGTTGAAAATCAACCACAGGTGTGCCAGGCCAGATTTGCGGCTAGCACAAAAAGGCTTCATTCTAATAGATTCTGCAGAGAAAGCCAATCTCCAGCCACCAAGTTATTGAAAAAGCCCACTTAAGCAATTGTTGCCTTTCACCCTTCATTTTCTCAAGCAATTCCCTGAGCGCCTGTCCCAGCCTGTGGCTTTGTACAACCCACAGCAGAGTCACAAGCCAATTCTGCTCGAGCTGGCTACCACCAGGAGCAGCACAGCAACACCAGCTTCAGCACAGAGCCACCAAGCCCTGTCTCAAGTCCAGCCACACAGGCACATCCCTGGAGTCCCAGCCTTACATGCTGACAGGCAGTGCAGCTTCAGGGAAGGCAGAGCTATGAAGGCTGTGTGAACTGGGACCCACTGCTCCACCATGGGCTTAAAAGCTGGCTTCAGAAGAGGGACAGCTCTGCCCCCATGGAGAAGCCCCTTTGAATACTGATGTGTTTGCCCAGGGAGCAAAAGATTGAAGAGCGCTGCTTTAGTCTTTCCTGTCTCCTTCCCAACAGCTACATTTAATCACTCTCAAAGGAAAGGAACTTCCCAGGCCAAAAAGTCTGACTGAGCAGAGTAGCAATATGTGAATTCCACTAAAATGAGAGAGAAAACTGAAGATGTCAGGTACTTAGTGAATGTTCTTTTTCCTCAGCCTAAGATGTCATCTGGAAAAACTCTTAGAGCTAAAACTCATGGAATATTACCTTTACCCACACCATGCCATCATCCCTAAATGAAGTCCGGGGCAACCAACTAACTAACTTGTGCTGACTCATAGGAAAAACTTACCATGAAGCCAGGTGAAGTAGCATCACATGCACCCAAGAATTAAGTTCAGGTAAGGTCATCAACCTGTGGACAGATGCTTCTGCAGCAGAGTGAAAATGGAAGAAACATGCAAATCACTTCTATTTGAAGAGCCAGTCAAAGGCCAAGTCTGTAGGCTGTGAATCCATAAAGGAAGAATTGAACTCCATAAATTCAAGGACTAAATCCATTTTTATCTCAAGAGGAAGGCAGTGAAAAGCAATAGCGCATGGTAGTGACAATGACATGTCAGAAAACCAAATGCATTCAATAATCCTCCCATTTTCCCTATTTACTTGTTCTGTCATTCCATATGGAAAAAAACCATCTGCCTCACAGCTGACACACTCAGCTCCTCAGAAAAAAATGTCCTGAGCCTGATTACAACACAGTTGAACAGGACAGAAAGACGACTTCCATGCACTGTTATTCAGGTGCATAGAAGATATTAATGGATGGTTATAAAAGTGGCTGAGCTTGCGAGGAAGACAGACTCCTTAAAAACGTATCAGGACATCAGCTGCAGCAAAATTCCCAGAACTGGGTAACTATTGTTGCATCCAAGCTCTGTACTTCCCAGTGCCCCAGTCTGAGTTTACATTTTAACAGGAAGGCCAGAGAAACACTAAAAAAATAAATCTTCTCTTATAATTCCATATGGAACAGAAGCACATTCAAGATATGCTTCAAGGTGCCTGCCTCCAATTTCAAATACGAAAGAGTGTTTACTCTGTTTCATATGTTGCAGACCAACTGTCAAGCCACAGAAAGATTGCTGAAGCCAGCTCTGAAATATCACTTTGCCCAGGTAAGACAAACATCACTTGTTTTCCGAAGTGAGGCGGATGAAATCACAGTGCTGATCGGAGTGGCCAGTGCTGCAAATGAGCACAGTTTCAGCCCTTGACATTCCATATGTGGCTTTTCCCCACAACAGGAATCACAGCTCAGGGAGTGTGTCATTTTTCAACTACACAGAGACAAAAAGCAAAGCATTCTTCTTACAATTGATGCAGAAAGAATATTCTGAGAAAGCTGGATCTTCATAACATTCAGATTGGTACCACTTCCACTGTGGTAAATTCTGGACCATCACTACATTCATATACATAAAGATGCCAAACCCTTTTCTGAACTGTTTTCCTTATTAACACAATGTCCATGTCGAATGGTCCATTTCCTCCATGTTTTTCACCAGGAAGGCCATCGCAGCCACTGGTTTTCCACACTGCACTCTCAGCCTCTGCTGAAATCTGTACACAAACTCCTTTTTTGATACAGAAAATTTACAAAAAAACTATTTCCCCCTGCTAAGTGTTAAGACACTTGCTCCAAATTCAAACAAGGTATACTAAACCCTGTGCCTCAGCTCTCCTCCTATCAATTCACACAACACAGGTGTTATATGAAGTGGACCATCACTTAATCTGTCAGCAATGCTTGCTAGGAGAAAAGCACATGGGGACCTCACCATAAATTTCTCATGTTTAAATGGAGAAAAAGGCATGGAGTAACATCATATACATCAACTTTTCAAGTGAAACAATTCTGTGACACACAGACTGCTAATCTTCCATGTAAATATAGGCCAGTATAAAGTGTCTAACATCTACCTAAAAGAGAAAGATCAAATGAAAGCACATTTTTTTCAAGTTGTTTTGCTCCAGAGGAAAAAGGCTTCTCCCAATAAATGGTGCTTCACTCTGAAATCGATTTTCCCTGAACTGAACATCGCACTTAGAAAAGAAATCAAAGTAAGATATCTAGGGGGAAGTTTTTAACTTCTCATCATGAAAGCTCCTAGATTCACAATTTAAGACAACCATGACTCCTCAGGTACAGGCATCTTTACAGAAACAAGAACTGCTTTCACATGGCCAATTCTCACTGGCTGACTTGGTTCAGAACTCCTCCATTGTGCAAAGCCCCATCAGCAGATACCTGCTCTGATGGCTTTTGTAATAGGGAGAGGAAAGTTTTCTTTTTCACTAGAAATAAACTCATACCCATAACTTTCACTCTAGTTTTTATTGCATCAATACTAAAGAATGACTCAAAGGAGACGTGGCTGTGTGCAACAGCTGAGTATCTCTGGTAAGTAGCCCCAAAACTACAGGACAGCTCTGATGTCAAGACTGCTCACAGTTTAAAAGCTGTGTGATTATATGTAACCAAACCCCTAGCAGGGCAATTTTCCTTCTGAACCACTGGAACCCCAGACACTGCTGCTTCTCCTAGGTACTGTACTATCCATCAAGTTCTGATGCGTCCTCCCAGGCTTTTTCCTTTCATATGGCTGGCACTACCACATTCCTAAGCCACTAGCATGTATGGAAAGACTCATTCGTGCAGGTGTTAATATCTACCCTGTCACCACATAATGGTGTTGAGGTAGAGTCTTGGCATTAGTTTTCTTCACTATCAATACTATTTACATGAATTCCTTTTCCATGAGCAATATATCTTTTGCAAATTCCTATTCAGCACATTATCCTGAAAGTCATAAAGCAGAAGGAAACAAATCAATAGCATCTAATCTGAGTACGGCTCAGTTCTGCGCTTTTGATTAAAGGAAAATTAACTAATTAGCAGCCATCTAGTTTTAGGTGCAGTATCAAACATTGCCAAATAGAGTTTATCTTTCAATACAGTAGTCCAGATCCAATAAAACACTTAAAAATATGATAGCCGAGAAAAAAAAAAATCCCTTCATTAACTTCTATGGTATAATTTGAAAATAAAGTAGTTCTCAGATAATTGTCAGATTTCCATATTTATAAGAAGATGGCACATATGGGGATAATAGCAAAAACGGAAGTTCCACTTTTCTATTAATATGGAAATTCAGAAATTATTGGAGTTATCTGTTATAAATCAACTTTCTCATTTTTTTGCTGATGGAAATGCCATTTATGCACTACAATAAATTCCAAAACTACTAATGCAACTCCCCTTTCACTCTGATAAATCAGTGTAATGCTTGCCATGCTTATCCTCAAATTTGGCAGGAGTTCTGCTCTTAGATTAAAATGAGTCAAGCCAACACTTGGTGAAATACCACTACAGGTTTTGAAGCTAGAGCAAGGAGGGATTTGCTCACACAACCTTATTTGCTTAGTTGAGCTGCCCCAGACAAATAATGCACAGCCACAAGGTAGCTGCATTATTCACTTAAACTGACCAAAGCAGGCTGTGGGATTCCAAGGCAATATTTCATGTGCTTGAACTGGGGAAATGATTTAGTGGAAACTGGCAAGAACAGGAGTTTTTTCAAGGAGTTTTTTTTTATACCAAGAATTGCATGTTGCTTGATATCAGGGTGATGGTAGCCTATCATCTTCCACAGAGGAGTGCAGCAGCGGATGCCTTCTTGCAGAGCAGAAGAGTCATCTGTCATTATCTAGAAACCAGTCAGATGCTGAAATTGCAGTATTTTTTCAAGTGTTGGTCCCCTAAAGAAATTGTTCCTCTTTCCCAAAAGTGGTTTCACAGTTCTCTGACACCTCTAGAAGATGTAGCAGTTGATGTGAGGTAATAGCTTATACCAGGGCCTAACACGGGGCTCCTGCTCTCTCTTAATGCAAAAAGTTCTCTGGAACACAAAGGGTCATCATTGACGCTCATATTGTCCCCCCAGTTGCTCAAGGTACAGAACTTTTCCTATCTCAAAATGAACATTAGAAATTGTGTTGGTTATTTGCTGCTTTAAATTAAGGTGTTCAGCCTACTGATGTTTTGCCTTCATGAGGTGAACCACAAATAGCACAACAAAAAGCTCAGGAGTTCCCAGGCTTCCCAGGGGGGTTTCACATACGTGAAATAACCTATCTCCCAAGATGACGGTACTGTAATCAAATCTCGAAGAAGAATCCTGTCAGGCCTTTTAAGGTAGCACCTGCTTGCTGCACAGCCTGGAAGGCAGTTGGCTGCACCAGCATTGCACAGGCACTGCACTGTCAGAAGCAGCAGCAGCCAAATGTGAGCAGTAACACCCTTCCCTGTTTTCCACAGCACTAACTCACACATAAAAGCGGAAATGCTGACGCTGCATCCATCGACATCAGCTTCACAAAACTGTCTCTACAAGGGACTTTTTCAACCTGAAAAAGTCAAACAACAGGCTGCATCACTACTTAGCAGTAGGGTCGAGAAAAGCATGAAGGAGGAAAGATGGTTCTCACCCGCTATGAGGATGAATTTATTATTTCATAGGGAGACATCTAGAAGAAAATTTGACTTTTATCCTGTGTGTTATTAAGTTCTAAGTGCATCCCAAGACCTTCACAGGGTCCTCAGTCTACCTGCTCTGAAAAAAACGCTCTTCCATCAATATTTCTAGCTCCTACTAGACTCCACAATCTCTTCTGCATAGCTCATACAGCACAGAGCAGGCAGTTGGGACAGAGGACCAGGGCTTAATACAGCATTGGACAGGTAACATTCTCCCAGCTAAACCAGTTCCGCAGGCAAGGCTGCAAACAGTACCAAAGCCCAACCAGTCACATGCCTGTCACCGCTCCATACTAGGGTCAATTAGCCCATGAGTATCCTTTATACTTTTCCTTGTCACTACAGCTGTGTTTTAACTGTGGCTTCAAGCTCAACAGTGACCTTCCCCCAAAGTCACTTCAAATGCTTTTAAAGCAGTGTTCACATTTGGAGAATGGAAGATGCAGAAATACCATTTGTGCCCAGGTTGACGAGGAGCCATGAGCCCTGCTGATACCTTCTGCCCACTGCGCTGCTCTGTTTTGTGAGAATCCACAGACAACCCTCTGCCACGATCACCGTGGCTTCCCCTTCTACCACAGTGCTCTACACCCAAAGCATATTCCAGAGTTTAAAGGTCAAACAAAAAATTGCAGGATGATGACATGAATAATTTGTTTCAGTAATTTAGCAGCATGGGTTTGTTGTGATTATTGCTACAAACCCCTTTCGTATTTACAACTGTGATCCTTTTAACATCTGAATAATTTATATACAGAGATCAGTGATGCATGTGTCAGAGAATCAGGAAAATTAGCTCCTCTAGTGCTCCCTGATTCTAAGAGAACATATTTTCCCATCCAATTATATTGCTTCTCTGTTGTTTGCATTTTGAATAAAGAGAAGTGCCATGCCAAGAGGTTCGGAATGGGAGCCACAAGATGATCTGCACTTACAATGTAGCCATACAGACATACCCGTTAGACATGCCAATAAATTTCACCTTCCCTACAAGAATCCAGTGAGCGCCAAGAAGATGGGAAGAATTGTACTTTTCACCAAATCACACTGTGCTGCAATTTAAAATCAAAACCAAACAACAAAAAAAACTAAGTCCAAAGTAGACACTTCTCTCTCCAGCGCGTTATAGAATAAACTGAACAAAGAGAAGGAGCTGAGGAAGGAAGAAGGTTACACGCTGTGATACTTGCCTTGAACTGCATGCAGCCCTTACGGGCAACAGGGATCCTGAAGGACATTGAGGGAAATCCTTTGACTTCGAAGACCCAGAATAAGAGGTGTTCTGTAAATAGAAGTCAAACCAGGAGACAGATGGGAGATTGGTAGCGCTAAAACTGAAAAAAGATAGAAAATGTGGGAAGGAAACTTTTATAAAGGGGCTTTAAAACCTGCGGCAAGTACCAAAGCCGTAACTTTCATTAGCCATCCCACGGGTTGACATCCTCCTACAAACCCTCTTGGGCAGAGATAAGTGTGCCCACTACTTCCAAGTAACAGCAATCAACAAGACCAATGCAGATAAGACAACAAAAATCGGTGATTTTGATTTAACATGAGGCATCCCTGACAGACTCAACTTTCGTGCAGGAAAGGCGATTTACCGAAAGAGGGGCTGATGCAATCAATGTGCAGTCATAGCAAGTGAGGCTGGATGGGAACTTTCCTTAAGACATGGCAATATCTGGAACACGTTTGACAGTGACATGCTTAAAGGACTCATCAAACACATCTATTCCAGCCTAGAGCTGGCTTCCACTAAACAGCTCAAACACGGTGTGTGCACTGTGTTAACTGTAACTGTGTTACAGTTCAGCTCTGGCAAGACCAAGATAGGTACAGAGACAACCTAGCTTTCAGGAAACTGCAGGCATGGTGCCTCAGACAAAGTATAATTTTCCAAGATCCATCAAGGTGTTTAAAAAAGAAGAAAAAAACCAATTAAAAATCCCAGGTCTGCTTCCCTGTCTATCCATGATGAACACAAGTACAAAATTTATGAATCCCACCTCAGGAAACTACCACGTCAGCAGAAAGATTGCACAATATTTCCCACTCCCAACCAAGCGACAGATGTGAGCCAGTGCTAATCCCTCCTTGCAGGAAAGGCAGAGACAGAGACAACAGCTGCGCTGGCTGGGACCAGGCTTCACTAAAAGTCAAGATGAAGCACAAAACTGCCTTTTGACTCGACCCTCACAGCTATTCCTGGAGTATTTTCCTTCCCAGTGGGCTTAGGTCAAAGCCAGATTGTAGATTCTAGAAGTCACTTGCCTAGTTTACACTGGATTGCTCTGAAACAGCAATGCATAATGGAGAGGCCAGACTAGTTCCTATAAGCACCGTTTCCAGAGACTAAAACTCTGCAGAAGATGCTCTCAAAAATTTCTTACACAGAGATATTCAAGGAAGAATTAAGGTATGAGCCTGCTACATTTGCGAAGCAGGAGAGATTTAGTACATCAAAAAAATAAAAAGCAGATTAAGATGCTTACGCTTAACAGATGAAAATTGGGAAAAAATATGCTGGTTGTACACATTTTCCAATATAACAAATAGAAGAGCAAAATACAAGATGTGTGGCCTAACAGCTGCAGTACTTTGAGCTGCCAGAGCCTAAACTTATAGAATATTCCTTTTGCTGATTGAAATCTGTAAGACACTTCAACATCTGTTAGAACAAGATGCTTGTTTATCACATTCCCCTACAAAATGGAATGATGTTTCTTACCTAATGTACTGAAGAATTTTTAGATGAAAGAGGGATGTTTATGAGAGCCATGCAGGGTATAATTGAAAGAATATTTCCGGATAAAAATACCATATGTTTTATATTTCCATCGAACCTATAAATATCTCTCTAACAGTTTGGGCCCATAAATACCATGACTGGGAAGAGTTTTTATGCATTTGCTTAAGGCTTTTATTACTTTCAATTATCAGTTTGCTAACTGCATCTCATTTTCCTCCTGCTACATCGCAGTATTCCCAAGGATGAATTCTGAGATGTCAATAAGATCACTGGAGTGAGTACAGAACTGAGCAGTGCTGGGGCACACAGAACAATCTGGCCTCCACAGGGCACAGACAGCAATTCCTCCCTCACCACAAATGCCGTGTGCTCTCTACATTATGTGACCTGCAAGATTCATTTGCTGCCTTGGTTGCAGGGTATGATGGGGAAAACCTTAAAAATGCAAACCACCAGGAAGTCCCAGCTGCACAGCAGAGCTATGTAATGTAATTCCTCCTGCACAGCACATTAGCAGGAATAGTGGAATGTGAGCATACAGAAAGAAATCTAAGCTCACAGAGAGACAGAAATTATGATACTTTACTACTGACCACATAAGAAATTCTTACTGTCTTTATAAAAAATAATAAATTAAAACACATTAGTCTTTTCTAAATCCTACCATTGAAACAATCCTTTCCCCCATATGAACAGGAAAACTGCCAGAATTTTAGGGAAAGATGCCATTTTCACAATTTTTTTATTCACTGTATTGGGGTAGTAGAAGAGCACAGTTTGCCCTTGTTTCAAGAAAAACTATTTTACTATCAGTCTTGTTAGAATCTGATTTGTGCACTACTTTTCCATTCTCTCAGAAAGATACGCTCCTAAGAAAAATTAACCTTTGCTTATTTCTTTTTCAGCTTACCTCACACAATGGTTTTATTCGTCTGATATTTCACGTAAAAAAAAAAAAAAGGAATGTCTCTGCACAGTTAATACAAGCCTTGCAATTCCATGTGCACTGTTCTGTGGTGCCAATAGTGTTATTCAGATGCAGGAACATTAAAACAGAGTTTCAAAGTTGAAGAATTCAACAATATGCATCCACCAGAACAGAAGTTACTGAAGTCACCTGGGAGAGAACACAGTTGCTTCACTGAAATTTTTCCAATGTCACTGTAATGCGAAGTGTTTGAAGTTCTGTGGATCTTTCCATTCTGCACACAGGTCACCATGTCCCCTTTTCACCTTTACCAGGTGAATGCCAAAAGTGTTCAGTGGCACCCCACGAGCTGGGAGCTTTGAGGAATATCCACAGCCAAGAAGACAGTATGTTGTTCCCAAACAGTTCCATGATCAGACTTTTACAACTTTCTTTAAGCTATAAAGAAAAAAAAGGTAGGAAAAATATTATCTCTGGAATTGGAACCAAAATGCAAATTCTTCAGCCAAATCCAATGTCAAATAAGGAATTTAAATAGGATTTATAGCTTAATAACAAAATTTTCCATGCCTCACAGTACCAGTTTAAGTCATCAGAAACTCAACATTGAATATGCAAGTTCATTTCCCAGGCAGCGCAAAACTAAATGCAATTTTTTTTTACCTTTTTTACTTTTTCCAATACTGCATTTATTTCAGGCTAATAGTAGAGGAATACAAGAGGGATAAAACAATTCATACATGTGTGTGTGTTCCTGATATAACAGTTATTCAACAACTACTTGTTAAAGACAAATGCTACCACCATTGTTTAGGCAAAACAGCAACTTGTAAGGAGATCTTAACTTCCTGCTGCTCAAAGCATGATGATGAAGATACTGTATTTCCACCTCACCATTTTAATTACTGATCAAGTGTTTAGGCCCCATCCAATCTGAGTTTTGCAGGGTGATAGTGCCACTCACAAGCAATAACCAGTATCCTGGCCTGGGGTGTTCATCTTTCTGGAGTCCACAGGACCTATCAAATCAGACAAATGTCAGCAGACTGCTTTGAAAAGCCCACTTCAAGGGAGAAATAGCATCTGTTTCAGGGCAGAATTCTTCTCACTGATTTACAAGAGATTTACAATTACTGCAGGAAAAGCCCTTTGGAATAGTGATTTTCCATGATAGTCAAAGCTTCCTAGGAAAAAAAAAAAATGGAAAACCAAACTGATTGAACGACCCTAATGGTAGTACATTAGAATTCAGCCAGGAGCTCACAGGGACACAGCAGCAGCTGACTCCATCCTTCTGACTCACAGCTTCCCAGGGACGAGGAGACCCACAAGGTCTAGAAAACACTTCCATTATCACAGGAGTGTGAGGTAACCCCCCAGCAGACCAGAGCCTACAGCTTTCAGTGAGCCAAGAGCCTCTAAGCTCCAGGAGACCAAATCACAATCATCTGTGTAAACCAGCACTTTTAGCACAGAGCCAGGGAGGTCAGTCAGGCAAAGGGTGAGGGAGAGAGGCCAGAAGTGCAAATGGGCTGTGCTTTATTGTGTCAAATGCAAACTGTGGTGCTACAGGCCCAGCTGGACACATGCACAGGATTGACTTAATGTGAAAACTTCAAGAGACCAAAGTCAACACAGATGGCTGGACAACAGGCTCTGCACTGACCCTGGGCTCAAGTATGCTGTTCCTCTTGGACTCTTTCCACAGTCTGAAGACACTCCTGGAACCAACTGCGGCTGCAGCAAAGCAATGGGCTTTTCTCATTTTTTAACTGTTCACTTCCTGTGCCTACTGCAGCAAAACCACCTGGAGACTATTTGCTCTCACAGGAATGAACGACATCAACACGGAGACTCACAAAAGCCCTCCCTAAATGAGGTGTTTCAGACATTTTCCCAGTGGTCTGGGCAAAACTGCAGAGTTATGAGCATCACAAGTAACAGTCCTGTAGCCTCGTAAATGGATTTCAGGGGACTGGAAACCACCAACACCACCTAGATCCATTCTGGACGTGTGTGCAGCAGCTGCCCTGGCTAAACATCATTCCACTTAACACTTCCCTGCACAAGCTTGCATACAGGCTAAAACTAGCAGGATCTCTTCAATTTACAGACAATTATGAAGAGAAAACAAGTCCTGGACACCTACAACCAAGCAGATCTCGCACAAACGGCAAAGTCTAAGGCAACTCTGAGCCACTGATCTGATTTCCTGTATTTTGGTTTCCCAGACATAACATTAAAGAACAGTTTTTATACTCCGTCATATAAAGGCCCCCTCAAGGTATTAGTCTTTTGAAGTAGGCTGTTTCAGAGCAGTATTTCAGAACATTTTCTCTCAAAGTTAGACTTTGTGTTACTCATCTGCCATATTTTCTTTGGGCATATTTTCTAAGCATTTTCCCCCCCATCAGTTGTTCTAAGTCAGTGCTTTAGGACAGCCTGAGCTTTGAGATAGCACTGTTGCCTTACTCTGACTAGTTAGCACTAACGTTCTACTCAGAAATCTAGGGCAGAACTAGGTAAGCTAAAGATAAGTTGTAAAGTACTCAAATACTACCTTCCAAAAGTAGTTTGAAAGAGGAGGATTCAGTGGGAAGGCTACAGATTACCAACAATTCTGGGCATTTGGAACTTGGAACAAGGAGTCTCAATGTACAGCTACCATTCAGGAAAGAGTGCTTCAGTGCTATTTGCCAGGAGAGTGGATAGAACACGTCACATGCCTTGTTTTAATAAGAGGGTTGATTTACTGAGAATGCTTTGGTATTGTATGGTTACAGTCTACTGGAATAGTTACCCCTTCATCTTAACTGAGTCACTCACATCCGTCCTTAGAAATAATATTGGAGAGAAGCCAAACAGGAAATAGCATTTCTAGATCTGCCAAAATATCATTTGATTAGATTGGATATTGAGAAAAACCACTACTGTTGTTTTTCTCGCTTGAAGTTACACGGCTCATACACAAACACTTTTATATCCTTTGAAATAAGGAGTGCAAAACTGCCAGCAACAGAAGAACGGCTGTTTCCCAGACACATTCTTTGTGCTAAATCCAAAGTGAACACATTCTTCAGAATATTATTTCTATTCATCACCTTGCAAAACTTGGCACTGCAATGACTCAGTATTGCAATTGCCTTGATGTGATGTGCCCTAGGGCCCATTATTGTATGCTGATCCATTATGCCAGGTTAATAATCTGGAAGAAGCTTGTCCAGGTAAAAACATCAGGATAAAGATCCAACCCTAATGGTTATTTTCTGCAATTAGACTGCCGATGAAGAAGGCCTGGAAAATTCTGAAGCCTGAGATAGCAAAGTGGGGTTGAGAATTGTTTTGAATCAATGTTGGACAGCAAATTTGGCTTCAATGAGCATAGCTTCACAAAGTTCTCCTTTATAAACAGTAGTTAACGAAAGTTAAAAAAGCACTAATCTAACCGTGCAGCTTCCAAGTACATCACTGATCCCTTTGCAAGATTTTTACAGAACTAATTTACTATGGTAAAGAGCTTGATGAAATTACTCTTAATAAGTGAAAAAAAATTGAGCTTAAAACTTAAAACATATTAAATTTAGAATTTCTATTTATCTGCTTTCTGTCTGTGGATCATGACGCTTCATGAAAGCAGAGAGGATTTTTTTAGTAGAATTTATTTACCTTCCAACTACTATCTGGAATGACAATCTGTTGTCCACTATATCATAGTAATTACACCAAGAGTACAATGGCCAATAAGTGTTCAGGATGGTAAAAGAACTAGTACAAGTTCTATAACTGTTTGAACAAAACTGCTTTCTATAATTACAGCGCTGTAAATAAAAAAGGAAGCTCATCTACTCCCATTTAAATCAGGGGCTCCTCACACAACCTTTTCTAGTGCAGTATATTACCTTTTAATGGCCAATACCTCTTACTGTGTCTAGTGAAGATCCTGTTCCAGTACTGAATATAAATTTAGGATGGCATATAAGAGATAGTACCCAACTCAGTTTATGCCCTAAAATTCTGGATCGACTGACAAGCGAAAATTTCCTTTGACCCATTTTTTCAAACTATTTTGACAGTACCAAATGCTTTCACATAGGATATCATTAGGTCTAATGAGTTTGTCACTACTGCATTTCAGAAAAAGCTTAGCTAGAAGAGTTCTAATGAAGAAACACTCAGTTCCTTGGTATCTCAGCCTGGCCCCAGATAGCAAGGGAGAGGAAAGAAACCCAGTCCTGCTGTTCCCAACTTCAGAAATATGACCCTGCTTTAGCTCATTTGTCCTTCTACAAACATACCAGCCAAGGAATAATCCAACTGCACCAGTGGCAGCCACTCACCTTTCCTAGAAACAGCTGGTTGCCAGTGCAAATAAAGAACTGAGCTGCTGCTGGGAACATCGTTGTACTAATGGTTTTTTATTCATAAAAAATTTTTCACTTTTACAGGACATTTCATAATCTCAAGACCCTTACTAAATTCCACCTCCCTTGAAGATTGTAATTCAATGTCTGAGAAATGATGGGACAAATGAAGAGAAAACTTGAAATATCAGAGTTAGAGAACAGACAAACGGAAATTCCACCCTGAAAATAAAATGCAGCCAGCAGAAGCACTGAGCAAGGAAATGAGGGAGGGTTTGATTGCCAGTCCTTACAATAGCTCTGAAGTCCTCTGTGAAAGGCAGTAACAAAACTGAGCATGACTATATCATGTTCTTCCCTTTCAAGGTCCAAGACAAGTCTTGGAGAAATCCTAGGCAAACTCTAGGAAGAAAGATTAGTATCAAGTACATTCTAAATTACATTTTTTACAGATTTCCAGTTGATGAAAGCATTTTGCTAGAACTTTTTTACAGCTTATTTGGTGTTTAAGGT
The DNA here is from genome assembly GCA_013398015.1 of Oreocharis arfaki. Classification (NCBI taxonomy): domain Eukaryota; kingdom Metazoa; phylum Chordata; class Aves; order Passeriformes; family Paramythiidae; genus Oreocharis; species Oreocharis arfaki. The sequence continues at coordinate 45,347 of VZRR01010730.1, read as the reverse complement.
GAAACTAAGAAATGGTTATAAATGTAAGCATTCTTCTTACTTTGGAGATGGAAACATACCTTCATGTGCTTCAAACCCAGAACCAACAGAAGAATATCAGTAAATGTGGGGTTTGGGGGTTTTTCCACATCAAAATGCAAAACTTAGCACTTTAGGACTAAACTTACCAAGTGCCAGATCCTGGAAGAGATGCCTTAGACAACATTGTGCTTCATTCAACAGTGTGACTGACCTTACTGGATTTGCCTTGTTGATGCCGAAGGTAAAACCATAACAGTGTCTTCTCAGCAATGGGAAGTCACCAACAGCGGGGGATTCAGCACTGACTTAAGAATATGCAAGCTGAAGAGCTAAGAGACTGGGTTAAGCAGAAGTTTTAAATGGCTGCTCGATATATTGCAATCATAGCTCCATCTATTATGTGTGTGTTACAGGGGAGTGAAGCCCTGTATAAACACCACAGTGATTGATGCAGTCGAACACGAAGAGCTGAGAATGTTTGCCTTGCTTTGCAACACACCAATGTATGTGAAAGTATTATTTAACCTATCAAGCAGCTGGCTCGGGTGCAAAGGAGAAAAGTTTCTCTTTTCTCGGATGACACTATACCTCCCACATCAGTGATTCACTCCTCTTAGCCTTGAGAGGAGCAGCCTTCTTTCCTGGCATATAAACACATTTGTGAAGTATCTGGCAACACTGGTGATCTCTGCTCAGAATTTCTTCTCTTATTCTGCCTCCTCCTCAAACAGGCTCTTAAAAACTTCAGTAAACAACCATAAATATTTTTATTATTGTTTATAATTTCGTTGAAGGAAAAAAAACCTCAATCTTTATAAGGTTTGGGAAGAGGTCACACATTTAAACTGCATCTAGGTATGTTTGCTGTGCTTTCCACATTAACTGCCAGTCCAGGAATTCACTGGCACAAACATCTCCCTAATGCCCATGAAAAAACTCAGTCACAAGATTTTCACCACAAATTACAGAAAAGTAGGATTTTTAAGCACTATTTCTGGAAATTCAAATGCTAGACTGAAAGTGTTCCTTAATGGCATATTTACATGCTTGATGCTAAAATCAGAACTAGCCCAAATGTCTACATTTTTAAGGAAAAAACATGATTGACCCAGTTTTTAATCACACAGTCTAGTTAAAACCTTCATGCTTTTCAAAGAACATTGTGCTTTCTAAACTTATTTATATAAATTTACATTAAATTTGTTTTTTTCTTTTTTCTCTCCTTTTTTGAAGTCTTTCTTTCCATTGTTTTCCTTCACCAGGAATTGGATGATGTGATAAAAGCAAATACCCCCAAAAAATTTCAACCTGAAATTCACTGCAGAGGTTTATCAAAGATTTTGAAAAAAAACCTGTTTCTAACTAATTTTATAAGTTAATTTAAAATTTTTCTTCACTATGTATTTATACACATACACACACGCTATACATAGTAAAGAACATATGGCTGAAGGTCCCTCATTGCTCCCTCTCTTTAGTACCATCTTCACAGCTTCACTAGATCACCACTGACAACCACTGCAGTACATCCAAGATCACACAGGATTCTGGAATACTAAACACTGATTCCAAGTGCCAGAGACATTAGTGCTCCCTTGGCCAATCATTCCATATAATAATAAACATAGTCTCATCCTGATGATCTGAACAAGTGAAAGATTTTCACTCTGTATCTATCAGTTTATTTTCTCTGAAGGACGTTTCTCATCTTAAAGAGCTTTGCAGACGTGAGTTCAAGCTTCTACTTTGTTTTGGATGACACTCTTACCTTTCTCTGCAAAAAGAAGCAGAACACCAATGACAGGAACACAGACGGCAATGGTTCCTCCTTGAATCATATAAAGGGAGTATCTCAAGAAGCTGATAAAGGCACAGATTGCACTATCAGGGACTAGATTTCTGCTGCTTTTAAGAGCCCTCATTTCTACTTTCTTCATAGGAAGCAATATTTTTCAAATGCTAAAGCCTCTTTTGACAGGTTCAGCTTTGTCACAAGTTGGTTGGTAGTCACAGCATTTTCCGCCTATAAAAAGGAAATAAAGCTGGGAGCTGATCCAGAATACAGGTTCCATAGAGAGTTAGCTGAAATTACCTTGAACTGATTTCATCAGGCAGGACACTAAAAGATCATGACTGAAAGAGGAAAAAACAGAAACAGGGACCAGCAGAAACAAACAAGATAGTTCTCTTAGGAAAGCAATTTCAGCAAGAGATTATAATTCCTGAGAAACAGGAATTGTCAAGTATAGCTGTCTTTCCAGGTCCCTCAGGATAAATAGCATGATTACAAAGAACAATCACTCTGTAATAATAGATTACATTCTGACCTTAGTGACTGTCAACATTAAGATAAGAGAGGTTTGCTTTCAAGTCAGCATCCAAACCAGGATGAAACAACTGAAATGACAGGCTCTGTATACTCCTAGTCAAACACAGCTCCAGCCCTGACCTTTGTCAGGTGAGAATGTTCTGCTTTCTGTCCAATGTCCCACTACATTTAGTCCCAAACAGAAACATGCAAGACACCTTGTGGTAACAAGACTGTTGTTCTGAGAGAAAAAAACATCTAAATAGGACAGTGTAAGCCTGCCTCAAGTGGCATATATAGTCAGCCTTAGCAGATATACAACATGTGGGCAGGCAGTAAAGCCAAACACTTCAGTATTAACATGCACTTGGAATATTTAATTTATACAACTTCGATGTTTTTTCCCCAGATGCCAATGCTAGGAGGTGATCTGGAATGCATAGCACAGCTGAGCAGGAAGTGCAGCCCATACTGACAGAGATGCTCCTTGCAGTCTCATGACGTATGTCTTTCCAGAGCAGAGGAAAATAGGGCAAGCAGACTACATTCGTAGTGCGTGAGGATAAAACATCGACAAGCCACATTCAATCATTTACCAGCAGTGCTGGCTAACTGGTGAGGTCCCAGCTAACTGGAGGTTAGCAAATATGATGCCCATCTACAAGAAGTGGCAGAAGGTCGACCCCAGGAACTTTAGGCCTGTCAGTCTGATCTCGGTGTGGGGGAACATCATGGAGCAGATCACCTTGGGTGCCATCAGACACCACTGACAGGACAGCCAGGGGATCAGGCCCACACAGAGTGGATTCATGAGAGGCAGGTTGGGCTTGACCAACCTGATTGCCTTCTATGACAAGAAGACCCACTTAGTGGACAGGGAAAGGCTGTGGATATTGCCCTGGACTTCAGCAGCACCTTTGATACTGACTCCCACAGCGTCCTCCTGGAGAAGCTGGCAGCCCTTGGCTTTGACAGCAGCACTCTTCACTGGCCAAAAACTGGCTGGACGGCTGAGCCCGGAGAGTGGATGGCTACATCCAGCTGGGGCCAGTAACAAGTGGTGTTCCCCAGGGCTCAGTATTCGGGCTATTGGTGTGTAATATCTCTATCCATGATCCAGACAGGATCGAGCTCTCAGTCAGTGTGCAGATGACTCCAAGTCGGCTCAGAGTGTCCACCTGCTGGAGGGCAGGAAAGCTCTGCGGAAGGATGTGGACAGCCTGGATCAATGAGCCCAGGCCAATGGCATGGGGTTCAATAAGCTGAAGTGCCAGGTCCTGCCCTTGGGTCACAACAAGCCTCTGCAGAGCTACAGGCTGGGGGCAGAGTGGCTTTTCCAACCTAAACAATTCCATAATTGTCCTTCCTTCATCAGGAAATTTCCTCAGCTACTAGGGAAACTATAGAGCCAAAGCTGTGTAATGGCATGATGTGTTTTGACTTGCTAANGCCTATAAAAAGGAAATAAAGCTGGGAGCTGATCCAGAATACAGGTTCCATAGAGAGTTAGCTGAAATTACCTTGAACTGATTTCATCAGGCAGGACACTAAAAGATCATGACTGAAAGAGGAAAAAACAGAAACAGGGACCAGCAGAAACAAACAAGATAGTTCTCTTAGGAAAGCAATTTCAGCAAGAGATTATAATTCCTGAGAAACAGGAATTGTCAAGTATAGCTGTCTTTCCAGGTCCCTCAGGATAAATAGCATGATTACAAAGAACAGTCACTCTGTAATAATAGATTACATTCTGACCTTAGTGACTGTCAACATTAAGATAAGAGAGGTTTGCTTTCAAGTCAGCATCCAAACCAGGATGAAACAACTGAAATGACAGGCTCTGTATACTCCTAGTCAAACACAGCTCCAGCCCTGACCTTTGTCAGGTGAGAATGTTCTGCTTTCTGTCCAATGTCCCACTACATTTAGTCCCAAACAGAAACATGCAAGACACCTTGTGGTAACAAGACTGTTGTTCTGAGAGAAAAAAACATCTAAATAGGACAGTGTAAGCCTGCCTCAAGTGGCATATATAGTCAGCCTTAGCAGATATACAACATGTGGGCAGGCAGTAAAGCCAAACACTTCAGTATTAACATGCACTTGGAATATTTAATTTATACAACTTCGATGTTTTTTCCCCAGATGCCAATGCTAGGAGGTGATCTGGAATGCATAGCACAGCTGAGCAGGAAGTGCAGCCCATACTGACAGAGATGCTCCTTGCAGTCTCATGACGTATGTCTTTCCAGAGCAGAGGAAAATAGGGCAAGCAGACTACATTCGTAGTGCGTGAGGATAAAACATCGACAAGCCACATTCAATCATTTACCAGCAGTGCTGGCTAACTGGTGAGGTCCCAGCTAACTGGAGGTTAGCAAATATGATGCCCATCTACAAGAAGTGGCAGAAGGTCGACCCCAGGAACTTTAGGCCTGTCAGTCTGATCTCGGTGTGGGGGAACATCATGGAGCAGATCACCTTGGGTGCCATCAGACACCACCGACAGGACAGCCAGGGGATCAGGCCCACACAGAGTGGATTCATGAGAGGCAGGTTGGGCTTGACCAACCTGATTGCCTTCTATGACAAGAAGACCCACTTAGTGGACAGGGAAAGGCTGTGGATATTGCCCTGGACTTCAGCAGCACCTTTGATACTGACTCCCACAGCGTCCTCCTGGAGAAGCTGGCAGCCCTTGGCTTTGACAGCAGCACTCTTCACTGGCCAAAAACTGGCTGGATGGCTGAGCCTGGAGAGTGGATGGTTACATCCAGCTGGGGCCAGTAACAAGTGGTGTTCCCCAGGGCTCAGTATTCGGGCTATTGGTGTGTAATATCTCTATCCATGATCCAGACAGGATCGAGCTCTCAGTCAGTGTGCAGATGACTCCAAGCCGGCTCAGAGTGTCCACCTGCTGGAGGGCAGGAAAGCTCTGCGGAAGGATGTGGACAGCCTGGATCAATGAGCCCAGGCCAATGGCATGGGGTTCAATAAGCTGAAGTGCCAGGTCCTGCCCTTGGGTCACAACAAGCCTCTGCAGAGCTACAGGCTGGGGGCAGAGTGGCTTTTCCAACCTAAACAATTCCATAATTGTCCTTCCTTCATCAGGAAATTTCCTCAGCTACTAGGGAAACTATAGAGCCAAAGCTGTGTAATGGCATGATGTGTTTTGACTTGCTAAATTTAAAATACAAATACATTCAAACTGTTTGCTGCAATTGTTAAGGATTTTCCTGTTCTGACAGTTGCTTGCTATGATTCAAATGACCATCTATCTTCTGTTGTTCCCAGGGTTGCAGGGGGTTTTTAACCATACATCATGCGCTTTACTAGAGCCACATTCCGAAGAAAAAGGTCTCTGCTTTTGCCACCTTTGCATAAGTAGTATTTAAAGGTGTAATGCAATGGGGGTTTGCTGGGATACACTGACATACAGTAAAGGATTGGTTGAATTGGACATGCAACTCAACAATGAATGAAAATTAAAACAGTCACAGCTGGATTTCAGTTCATGCCTCATTCAACACTAGTCAAGCACAAACTGCACTAGGATTTTATGCAAGCTATAAAAAATTCAAATTGTTTTTGTACGGTGACTTCATCATACTGAATTTTAAATATTTATAGACAAACTTTAGGTAAATAATCATAAAAACCACCTAAATTTTCTATGACTGTTCAAGAATAGGAGAAGTTCTTGCCACCACACCAGTATGTTTCTGAAAAATTAATCAAAGTGTTTGTGGCTAAACTAACCCTGAATTGAATATATTTATCAATGTTATTTTTGCAAGATGGTAATGTGCTTCATTTGAAATATTAAAAGTTGAAATACTGGTGTTGGAAAATCTGAAATATAATATATTGTATTTTAAGTTTCCAGTTTTCATATTTCCATTTGCCTTTATACTATAAAAGAGCAAAGGGACTCTTCTGGCACTCTACAAAAGGCACTCACTGTGATCAAACATAATGGTAAAATAAAGTGTAGATCTTATTTTAAATATTTGACTTAAACTTTCTGACTTCCAAGATCCAGAAAGACATACCATCGCTGGCCTGGATACACTGTACCTAATTTTATGGCTTCACCACGGTAAAGCCAGAGTATCTCCCAAGGACGCAAGGTTTCCACCTACACCAGAAATATCAGTGTTGCAATATTTTTACATTCAACAGATTGTAAATTTTCTAAGATTAACTACTGACACTCATAATAAAATTTGTTATCAGTGTATGACAAATTAGCCTTATAAATTAAATGCTGAATCAACTCAAGTTCTTCTGCAGAACAGAGTAAACTGTTCAGATATTTAGGTATCACCAGTGTTCCCCTCTTTGCAGTTGTTGCCTCCTGGTACTAGAGAACGTAGACACAACTTTTGGATAGGCAGGCTTGTAGAATGTAAAGAAGTTTTGCATTGCCCATTAAACAGGAGGCTGCATTAATGAAAACCTCTTTTTAAATCCACATCAAACAGAAAAAGAAGTTGTCTCAGACTGTAATTACTCCCTAGCATCTTCAAGAAAGAAATGTGAAAAGCTGCTCAAAACTCTCAGTTTGCATCTATTTCTCCCTCATACCATCTGGGATGGCAGAGGGTGCCTGATGCAAAGCTCCAATCAGGTTATCTGTGTTGATTTCAGCTGGCTTTGAATCATGCTCTAAAGGAGGGGAAGTTACTTGCCTTTGAAAAGCACTCAGTCACAATATCTGCAAAGATATTTAAGTAGCAACTAAGAACTGCATGGTGGACTGGCTGTCAGCTTTCACAAAACATGCCAAACACACCCAGATTTTTGCTGCAAAGAGGGTAAGGATAGGTTTCCAGATCTTAAATTATGCTTGTCTTGTAAGTAAATAACAACAGACTATTAGTGCACAAACAGCTGGGGAACTCATCAGCTCTTCAGGAGTTCTGACCTGCAAGGTATGTGCAGCTGGTTGGGAACTTGATGCTAGGTTTGAATCACAGAATGATCTCCCACTGTAGTAAATATTTACTTCCTTCTGAGTGCTCTGCTGCAGGTTTAATTTAGAGCACACTTTACCTGAAAAATTCAGGCTGCAGGCACCTCACCTGAGTATTCTTTTATATTGATGATGTAAGTTTGCCCTGAATATATTGCTATTACATCTACACTTGTTGCTATACACGAAAAAACCCTGAATTTGATGAAGCACCTCAGATCATGCTAGGCTAGGCCAGGGCCAGAACTTAGAAGCATGCAGCTTATTTCAGCCACAAAGCACCATTCAGACATTGCTTCTTCAGCTCATTCTCAAGCTCTTCTTGGAAGAGTCTGCAGTGAGTGGCACCTCAATAATATCCTCCACCCATAAGTAGCATTTTGCTTTCTTGGGTGTTATGGGTCTTGATTGCCATTTCACTGCCACTGCACACATCTGCTGCAGGCCAAGCAAAGTATGCTGCAAGTGCTCATGATTTGCATAGATATTGGTCTTGTACAGATCTGCAAAAATAACTTTCTCCTAAAGTCCTTTCAAGCTCCTCAGGCCCTCCTTGTTTGCTGCTTAGCATGAGATTTTTCTGCCCCTAAAACACTTTGGCCAGAGTATGTGAACACAGCAGGTCTCTTTAGCTATCCTAACCTTGTCCTGGCAAAAATCAGCTGCTGCTAGGCCAGCCCATTCAGTCTTCTTTGTACAAGGAGTTTAATTCAGTAGAGAGTTTTAGCATATTCATATTTATGAATATAAATATGTTATATTAATGCCTGCTTGGGTTGTCCTTTAGCTGCCTCCAAAGATGGAGTGTGACAAGGCTCCTATCAGCTCATTGCTGATTGAAAACACAGAACCATTTGTGGTAGCTGGCTTTTAAAAGAAAATCAGCATTCACAGTTTGCACAACGATTTCATTAAGCATCACAGCAGGGTGATGAAGTTCAAGCAGCACAAAAGAAAGGAGCATCCTTCCTTGTGAACCGGTGTTGTTGGCATCCTAGAGTCTGATTCACATATTAGGTATTTGAAACAAGATACCTTTATATTGCTATTGGCACGGTACCATGCAGCCGTGTAGGATCTGTAAAGCTGAGAAGCAGAACAAAGAGTTATCTGCAACTTGCGAGAACTGGCAGTCTGATCACTAGTTTGCACTTCTCTTGTCCATTGCCCTGAAGACAGAGGTTGACCTGGAGCACTCATAGCCAAGAAGTCTATTGTTGACAGCCTTGCCTAGAAGGTCTCTCAAAGGAAGCACCATTATAATAACAGGTCAGCTTAAAAAAGGGTAAAAAAATCCACTTGCTTTAAAATGTTCTGAGGTCTCTTGCTACAGCTGATTTCTCATAAAACACTTCCATTTTAGTAGGTGTTTATAGCTGTTTAAGGCTGAGTTGATTACATAATCAAAAATACAATTCTGCTTGAACATTATCCAGATAAATCATTGGCTCTTATGCAAGATCTCAATATACCTCTAGAAAACAAAAGATTTCGACCTCAAATATCTAATCTCTCTTGCTATTTTATTTTGTGATGTTATTTTCATACCAGTCGCATTATTAAAAACATTGAAATACAAATGAATTTCTGCACAGCAGGTCTGCATTGTTTGTAGGGGTGGTGGGAAGTTCTCAGGTCATCAAGTGGGCTTGATATTAACCACAGTTCATGCCAACACAGCTGTGTGACACAGGCTTCAAACACTTTGACAGGCAGTACTCATTTTTGTAATCAACCACAGTCTTGGTGCCCTCGTGCTTCAAGGCTGAAAACTTGAGTAAGTCAAAATAGTTTCATTACACTGCGCATCCTACAGCTCTTCCAATCTCCTGCACGACTATCAATTACTTCAATCGCTGATCTGCCACAGGTGATACTTGATGCCTGAGGCAGGCAAGGTAAATTACACACGCAGCACATCAATTTTTATTCTTGGCGTTTAAAGCCCTACATACAGCACGTGTGGTAGAAGGTCCTGGAATGCTATGCTTGGCCCTACAGAAAACTACAGAAGCTGGAGTAGGTTGCTTTGTAAGGCAGAAGTTTATGTGATCATCATGGGGTAACCAAGCTGGAACTATGTGTCCCTGAATGGGGATACCCTTAGAAAGTAGGTAAATTAATCACTGTACCAAACCTTAAATGTTTACTTTACATAGAAGCCAAGGGATCCAGATACTTCCTACATTTTCTTTCCCAGAAAGGCATTTTCAACTGGCACTATGGGGTGAATGCTTGCTAGCTACATTTAAGACAAAGAATAGACAGGTGGCTCTTGCAAATCCCTGGTCTGGCACCTCCAGCACACAAAGCCAGCATCTGACAGCACATCTGCTCCACAGCCACACTGTGCTTTAGGAGCTACCCAGCTTCAAGTCAAACAGGCTGGAACTCCTGGTGTTTTATGCACTTGAGGCAGTTTCCAAACCAGGATGAAAGCTCATTCACATTAGAATGCCTTAGCAAATCTGCCTTGGACTTAATTCTACAGGAAGAAGTTACTCATGTCATTAATATCTTAATCTTTTCAGGTATAACACTATGTCCCTACATTTGCACTTACTGTTTCTGCTTAGTTATGCCAGAAGCCCTGGAAACCAGACCTTTACTGGAGCAGATAATTCCCTTGCATAATCTAGTATCCATCCCACTTCACACTCCACAAGGCTGCTGTTCCACATCGCAGCTCTGCTCAGCAATCAGCTGAGGAGACAGACAGCTGATAAATAATGGATGGCTGTTAGAGCTTCTGAATAACAGGACTGCTTAAGGGAGATAATAAAAGATAAATGTGCGCTCCTGCACATCCTTTCAAATCTCGTATGTTTAGCACTTTGTTCCATGCAGGTTTTTTTGCCCATAAATAGGTATCTAGGGAGAATGCATGGAATGGCAATGGAGAGGTGGTGTCTTTCAGTCTGACAAAGTCACTTAATGTATGCAGAGGTCACTTGAGGTATCACCTTCAAAGAATCAAACTAAAGCACTTTCTTGCATTTGGAAAAGAGGAGGTACGACACTGTCTTCCCACACGAGAAGTTGTTGTAAGCCAGCTAGAAGCTCAGGCTCCTGAACACAACTCTTTTTCAGAACTATAAATAGCTTTCAGATTCAAAGATCCATTCAACAGGTCTCCTTTAATCTTTTAGCTTATTTAGAATATGCTTAAAGCGACTTTCAGTAGACGATTTAATACGGTTAACACGGATCAGTTTTGATATGTAGCGACCTCAGTCATTCGCAGTCTTTTGAACATCAGACACATGCTACTTCTGAGGCTTGGAACGCAACTGCTGCCCAGACCTGAAATCTACCCTTATTTCCAGGAACTCTTCTTTACAGCTCACCTTGTCCATTATTCCTCTAAATCCACTTACATACTGCAAATCTCAATTTCCTATCTCTTCCTAACTGCCAATTTTCTCTGTGATGTATGCATTTCTTTCTTCCCTCTACCAGTCCTTATCTCTTATCCCCTCCCAAGGCACATTAAGATCTTCCTAATCTTCTGTCATTACTCTCAGTCACATATTTATTCTTTTCCCAAAAACTGCTTCCAATGAAAGCCATATAATGGAGAACTATCTTCACACTGCCTCTCTGAAACACATCTGTTCCCATTTTGTTCTAATGATGTGTTTTCTATTAATTGGTTTTACACAGATTTGAAGGGGAATAGCATGCTTGCCAGGAATACAGTGATTTCTCTGAATAGTAAAACAATATAAATAATCAAATAACTTCCTAGAAAAAATATTATTAGTCACAAGCATATATAGCTGTGTTTAGGCATTGAAAAAATAAGTGGACAATCAAGGTTCCACAACATGACTTTTTTCCACAACGTGTCCTTCCTTGAATGCAACCATTTGTTCTCACAGATCAGCAGTTCTGAATATAAATTTGGGTTCTATCCCAACACGTATTTGTACAGATTGTACTTGAAGCTCCTTTTAACACAAACTCTTAACACTAACTTGGGACCATGTAGTGGGTTCTGAGCAGCTAGTTAGAGTACACTTCTGGAGGAAATATGACCTGGCAATAGCACGCAGCACGGTACTAAGATGAAATCCAAGGCCAAGCTACTGCTGTTCAGAAATTTATCAACTCTCATTGTCTGTGAAGCTGTTCTGTTCAGAGCTTTTCTGTTTAAAATCCTGTTAGGGTCTCGAATGTTTATTTGGCTTCAGCAACACCTATGCTCAAGAAAATCCAATCTCATACTGTTCTGCTTCTTCTTTCGGTTTTAATCAGAAAACGCTAGGGTGAAGTGACTCCATCGTTCCAATAGTGCTTCATGAATTGCTACATATTTACAAAGGCTGACAAAAAGCACTGTGTCTGTGAACTTAAAGGGGATTCAACAGCAATGACAGAAAGAACATTCACGTTCAGATTTCGAGAAACTTGCCTTACTTGCTAGAGAAGGTGTTGCCCTCCATTTGCAAGTACCTTCCACATATGTCTACTTACACCTTTGATTAAAGACCCAGATACTCTAATAACTTTCTTTCCCAAGTTCACATCAGCTCATGTTGCTCAAATCAGCCTCCTGTCTCCCTTCCCCCTCCTATATGTGCCCGACCTCATGGCTTGATAAGCAGTGTTACAGGTTCAGCCTCACCGTGCTTGCTGCCCACAGATGATTGTCTCCACCCTGCAACAGAAGCATGCTAGCAGATGCAAGAAGTAAATTCGGGCTCTCCTAGGCTCTTATAAGACTCCAGAAGCAGCCAGGTAATTGAACAGATGCCAGCCTGAGACTTTGGATGTTACAGTATGCCCATTCCCTTATGCAAAAACTATCACCATTTCCTCACCTTTCTCTGGCTTGGCTAAAGAGGAGGATTTGCTTACTGCTCCTACCTGAGAGGAGAGAATACTATGGGAAAAACGTGCCCTTTGTGCAGCCGAAGGGCAGGGATTTTTTTTACTTCAAGGCTTTGGAAATTATTTCCCAATTTCATTATTTGAAAATACAACATTCTTTTGGAGAGGTATTGTCTTTTTTCCAAAAAGACTATATGGAATAGTTGAAGGACAAAGTTTATTTCAGTGGCCCTGAAGCACTTACACGCCTCTGTGGACACAAGGATACATGTCTTGACCATAATCTCTGGTACACTTAAGCTTAAACCCATAACTGAACCCTCATTTGGGGCATTACAACCTTGTTTCCTATTTATTGAACTGAGCTTGTCTGGGTGGTTCTCCCAATGCCAGCCTGTGGAGGGCAACACTGGTAGACCAGGTTTGAGACTGTACCTTACTCATGTTTATGTGAGATCCATGTGTTTCAAACTGGCAATCCTGAAGCTGACACCTGACATGGGGCACTGCTAAATTTGAGAAGACCAATTTTAGTCATTCCTGCCTTATGCAATATTGCTTTGCTAAAGCTGTGAGGGTTATTCAGAGCCCGAAAAGTGGACTGAAATGGATGGCACACTAGAAAAAAGGAACTATCATGCAGTGTCCAGACCCAAAGGGTTACAGACCAATCTTCCTCTGATGTGACTAGAGCTGTTTAAATTTACACCCATAGAAAAGAGTGTGTAATCCATTTTATACCGCAAACAGGCCTCATTAGGATGACAGCACCTTGGTAACATCCCCTAAGTCCTCCAAGACTGACCTCTCTGACCATTCGGCACAGGAATTTTCACTTATAGACTTCCATCAGCATCCTGGCAACTAGATTAAACTGCAATGACAATCTCAGCTACCCCCTCTATGACTTCCGATTCTTCTTATGATTTCCAGCCTACACTGTAATCCTTTTCTGCTAATGCAAAACAAGCAGTAATCTTGGTCAATCTGAGTGAGGTACATTTTTTGTTTCTGAACTGCTTAAGTTTCCCCTGTCTTTAAGGTATCTCCTCCAAGTGTGTTTTAAGACAGGTCCCCTATTCAAAATTATGACTCTAACACTGGGACTATTTATATTATTCAATCAATTTGAATACTCAGACTCACAAAATCTGAACTTTTCTTTAGATTTGCTTTAGATTTCCACTTAAAATACGAGAAGCACATCTTGCTGATCATTTACTTTGCTTGGAGAATATCTGAAATCTCCTACCATGCATGCTGCAACTTCATGGTCTCCTTGAAAAACGGGTGGTTACTAAATCTGGCCTGTCCATGACTTAGAGGACAAGTGGAACAACCACAGGTCTGCAAAATAAGAAGGATGAGCTTTGCAATTATGCAACTGTCATTTGTGCATGGAGTTTATTTGCACAAATCCTTCCCTGTACTCTGCTCCCAGAGAACAGCCATATTCATTTTGAGGTCTTCAGCGATAGCTATCAAGCAGAATATTCTACCTGGGAAATAACATTAAGGTTGGTGTAGACTCATTTGGCAAAGAGTATCTTTTTTAAGTCTATTGTTGGGTCCTCTTTGGAGGTAACTCCTCCCTCTGAGTAGGATCAGCCCTCACCTTCCCGTGGATAACAAATAAATTTCTTTTCACAGGTCAATGCAAGGTGTCTCACCACCAAAGTTAAGCCTCACACTTAGATCAGCTAAGTGGGAGGATTCATTCTTTCAGCACAAGTAGGTTTAGCATTTGTGAAGATAAATGGATAGAGATCACTTCAGCAGAATAACTCAAATTCCCAGCACAGAAACACCACACTCTGCTAACAGGCATTTCTAGAGAAGAACTCATAAGCTTGTACCACTGCAGCATCCCACAGTTATTCTACACAAGGGGAACTCTTTAACAAAGCCTTCTTGTTACCATGTTATCCACTAAGTAGTATATTAGCATAAGACAAGACACAAGCTAGAGCCCCAACTGTTGGAAGCTGTTTTAGGATTACTCCAGTACTACTCTAAGTTACTGCACATGCAAAACCAAATATTCAAGGTATTTGCTCATTCTGGGGTGGATCTTTCAAAGGACACTCCATGTAATTTCCCTTTTCACTGAGACCAGCATGTAAGGAGCTTCTGTGAGCTAATAGCTGAGATACCACAGAGTACTTTCAAAGAAATCTAAATGCTGCTATCACAAATACTAGTCACTACTGACCTGCTTGAAGGCCAGTGACAGAAAACTGAGTTTTCATCCCCTACCCTCAAGCTGCCTGGCTCTGTGTTACAAAGGAAGATAGTCAGACAGACACATTTGTGTGTGGTATTCTTCAGCCTGAGGTTTGTTTTCATGCATTGCTCTTTGTTTTGACTCTGCTGCTCCTGCACATGCCTCATTTTATCCTAAAGTGAAGTCCTGTTACTTTTCTGATTTGGGGAAATTGTCCTTCTCTTTCTTGCCATCAGATGAACTAATTTCTTCTTTTTTTCCCCAAAAGCTAATTTTTAATTTGTTCTTTCTTCTTACAGCTGTTTTGACTTAGTTATATGCTATCACCTGACTATAAGATTACTTTTTTCTGCGCTATTTCATCTCCAAAACATTTTTTTCTTTTTTTTTTCTTTTTTTTTTTCCAGAAAACGAAAAAATTAGTGACAGGTAATAGTAATAGATTCTAAAACAGCCAGGACAAAGCCAACTAAACACAGCTATTAATGACACATATTTGCTTCTCATACACTTTGCAAAAGCAGCTCTGCTCCTATTTCCAATTCCATACTAACTTCCACTTATAGAGGGGACAGGTACTGCTTGGCCATACCACACCATACAGACAACTAGAAAAGCTGAACACTAAAAGCCCAGAAAACTGAAACGTTTCCACCAAAGAAACAAATTACATCAGAAAACCCAACCTAATGTTTACCTTTATCAAGACACACAAATCTTAGTTCTATGAATAGATTATGCAGCAGTTTTCCACATTCATTACCAGCCGTGCAAAGCCACCTGGGCCGGCCTGACAGATAAGTGCCAAAGCAAAGAGCCACTGCAAATAGCCCCAAATGAGAAATCTGATCTTTGCCACATTAGCACCCACGGAGCTGCACCATCAGGGCTATCAGCAGCTCACAGCACTCAGCCTGAAGGTTTCCAGGTGATAGCTGAACAATCTGCTGAACACACATTCCATGTAATTAAACAGTAACGGATAACCTAAAGCCTCCCACCCAGTGGGGTCTGAAAGCCATTAAAGCCTGCCTCTTACAGAGCATGGCCAGAACACATTTTACATGCAAATCTACCCAAGCTCCCTGTAACCACTATGCATGCAAAATAACTTGGACTTTGCTTTCTGAAATACTCTTTTTTTCTGATTTTTGTGTCTAGACAGCCATACTGTACGTGAAACAGAATGATGTACAGTATCCTCTGCCTTTGGATACCCCACACGCAGGCAGGCACTGGCACCATGCATTGCCAACATTCCCACGTCATCCATTTAACTCAAGGCACAGCATTCAGTGTGAAAACATAATTAACTGGCATATGTACAAAGCTTAGCATTGCAGGTGAAACATTAAAATAGAGATAATGTCTTATATACTAAAAGAAGTTTTAGAGATGACATTTAAAATACCAGGTAAGCTGACTGCAAGGAATCGGGTCACAATTTAAAAATGCCTTTATGAGTAGCTTATTAAATTCCAATAAAATGAAAAGCAGTTTTAAGCATATTACAAACCCAAGCAGGAGAGGTTAGGGGTGGTGGGCAGAGCAGGACTAAGAGATTATAAACTAAGATTAAACTACTCTCTCTAAAAAAGCTGTTTTAAATGTTAGTAATAAGTGCATTTTTAAATACATTCTAGTTAAAGTCATTAACATCAGTGTCCATAAATCATAAAATGTGTCTTGCTGGGTGATATGGCCATGGAGTAGTGCAGTCCAAGTGGTGGGCATCACCACTTTGCAAGGCCAGGCCAGGGAAACTGGTTCCCCAGAGGTTCTGTATACTGCTGTGATTTCAGTGATGTGTCCCAGGACAGGCTGTGCTACAGCAATCTGAACTATGGATTCTTACTCTCAAAAGACGAGAATGGGGGAATGAACTTCTCTTTTGAGCATATGAATAGACTATAGAACTCCTGAAAAAGACTGATAATCTGAGCTATGGGACAAAAGAAATAGTCTCTAAGAAAGGATTCTTCAAATCTGCCAACAACAGGACCACACCTAAGTCAGCAAGGGCTCAATTTACTGCATCCGTAATTCCCTCAGGTTCATGGGTAGCACCTCCCATAACTTTAGTCTACGAAGATACAGAGAGCAATTCACACATCAGGAGCACATTTCTGGCTGCAGGCAGCTTGGGCAGGATGGCTGCAGCTCCACTTAGACGGCTCTTACAGCTCAGAACTAGGAGTACTGGTGTTCAAGCAAACAAAGACTGTAATGGAGCCCTGATTACAGAAACTGAGGGTTAGAAAGACTCTAGTCATGCTTGAGCTGGTCCCTGGGATACAGGAAGAGTTACTTTGATCCTTGGGACAATGTACTTGCTTTTCAGCTGGGGCCTCACTTCAGTCAGACCTTTGACATCTCACAACAGCCAGCAGCTCCTGCAGGAGGAATGTGAGAAGCTTCAGGACTCATTAGCAAAGTTTCATGCCCACTCATGAGGGGGCCTCACCAGCCTAAGTGCAGCCTTAGGGAATGTCTGCTGCAGTCACAGATAGGGGCAATAAAAAGATATCAAAGGTAAATTTAGACCACAGTTGATACCAGGCTACTTAGTTTGACCACAAGCGCGCAAGGCTCAGCATGAGCTGACTCGCCTAGCAGGCCTGTGGGTTAGGCTTTTATTAGCAGGTCTTAGGCTCTCTTCAAATACACTTCCCTAATTCTTCCAATATACTGTGTGGGAAGAATATTCCTCACAGAAACTCAACTGTTAAGTGGATTTGTATGCATACCTCCCACACAATTTGAACATTCAGGGGATTTCTCACCACACCCTGTCCTAGATATATACATATATCTCGCTGCATTAACTAAATCACTGTTTCAGTTTCCTCTTTCTCTGAGACTGTACTAAATTAGGGTTACACAGTGCTGTCCCTTCACCCCCTACACTGACCAAGAGAAGGGAATTGATTCAGAAGTGGTATCATGAGAAATCCAATACTAAAACAATGGTTTTGAAATCCTCCACAAGTCAGCCAAGGTTAAATGACACAAAGCATGCTGTAAAGCAACTGGAATACTCATGTCATGGGAAAATAACTTAAATGTCACCAGGGCAGACCAGCTAGGATCAACTGAATTCCTCAACTGCTGTGGCTCAGGCACCTGTGAAAATGGCTTTCTTGAGACCCACATTTACAGCAAGCCATTCTTTTGTTCCTTATTTATAAACAATGCATTTATTTAGCAAACTAATTTACATGATTAGATAGTAGATTGCAAAGGTTTTCTCGATTTGCAGCACTGGGATTACTATTACAGTTCTGGATCCTTGTTTTTTGTAGCATGTATGCTGCCAATACACATCTGGCATATAAACTGCAGATGAACATTCACAGATGGCAGAAAATACCTCAGCAAATGGTTTGCCCAGATATAGATGTGGATGAAATTACTCAGAGTGCATTGCTGGCAAAGTTTTGCAAGTATGTGAAGCTGTACATGAAATTTCTCTGCAAATAACTGTGAGGCTAATACCTTTACACAATGCTTAAGGAAACCTGCCTGGATTAAATCTGTATGCTTTAAATTTCATAATGTGTCTAGATATTAGATTTGTAAAGACAGGCTCCTGAAGGAAGTGCCCATAACTTTCGTGTTTTTTCTTGCCATTGCACAAGTACTTACCATAATTACAGGGTTAAGCTGAGCGAAGAGTTCTGTTCAGATGCCCAAAGGTGGCTCTGCATTTCACTACTCTACACATATCATAATGCAGTTTGAATAGTGTGCCCCATATTTGGCATGTTTAACCACACTCAAAAATACGGCAACTATGTTAACACTAATTAAATATTTTCACCTGTGCTGAAATGGATGAGGAAAGCTGAAAGCATGTGGCTAAAACTAAATGTAAACATCAGGATCTTCGTCAAAGAATAATGTTTGAGTTTACTGCTCACCATATGCTATATATCCTTGATTTCTTCTATTCCTTCTCTTCTTACAAGAATAAAATAATTTTATTCCTCCTATTAAATTAACTCTCCACTCTGCGGTGTCTCTAATCAAAATATATTTGACAGTCAACAAAACAACAACAAGAAAAAAACCAAAAAACCCCCAAAACAACAATAAAAACAAAACAAATGAACAACAACAAAAAAACCCCAAACAAACCCTAAAAAACCCTCACCAAGCACAGAGGGAGAGCTGTGCCTGAGGTTCCAGGATTTTGTCCTTAATGAAAAGCCTTACTCAAAGGGTGGTTCGTTCTTGAGGAGAAATGGCATCACTCCCATCTGGTTGCCATGCTGCAGCAATTTGGCAGAAGGGATAACAGATGCTGAGACTCCAAACTGCTCCCACACTCTTTTCCCTGTCTCTAAAGGGAGTTGCACAGAGTCATCACGGAACTGTTAATGGGTGCAAGATGTGTGTTTCTGCAACACTGAAGACTCTGAGCATGTGCAGGAAGTGAGGGGTGGTGAGGCGTTTACAGATAGAGAACCACTTAAAACTCTGTTGGTATTCAACTAATGTGTATTTTCCTCCCTTCTCTCACTAGTAAGGCATCTGCCTTCCCTCTCATCCTCTCAATGTGGCCATGAAATTGTTTGAAACTCGAAACAGACTAGCAAGGCCTGTGGAGTGAACCATAATTGTTCCTGTACACTACTGGTCCCTTGGGAAAGACTCCCAGAAAACATCCCAGCAAAACTGGCTAAATCACAGCTCAGAGCTATCAAGCAGCTTCATCACACCGAAACAGACAACAAATGTGTGTGAGCTGAGACACAAGTGTGTGGATTTCTCAGCCAACCAAATCTTCATTAGGCATCATAAGCTACACTGGACCTTCTTCACAGCACCCTCTCATCACTTCCCAGCCCTGAGCTAAGGTCACAGTGAAGACACGGACTGACACCTGCACAGAAAGCTCACAGATTTCCAACACCAGTGTAAAGGATGCAGAAGTACTGGGGAAGGAGCACAGCAGGTCTTCATTTCTGCCTGCTGGGGAACAATTAGAACACTTGGGTTATACAAGGTGTTGTTATCTGGATTTATGCAGGTAAAGCAAGTTAAAATCATTAATCCACCCATCCACAAAGAACTTTCAGAGGATACTCCATGAATTAATGTCCAATTATGTTTTGCAAGAAAGAAAAACATTCAGGTATCTACTTGGCAGATCTCATGCAAATAAGAATTGCATCAAACTCGAAACTAACAATTTTAAGGAGATCTAAGGAGACATCTAAATAACAAATTAATTCCAAGGTGGAGGGAAACTTGCTGGAGTCCTTCAAAGTGTAGACTATGTATTAAAATTAAGTGTTTCCTATGCAGAGCAATCCCATATGAATGCCCTATGCATTTTGGGTTTAAGGACAGCACCAAATAGAAGCAGTTCACTGAAGAGTTCATAAACTCTTCTTTCCAGTAATAATGACTTCTCCAAATCAAAGTCTGTAGGCTCTAGGATAAAGACATAATCCATAACGCTTTCTCCAAGTAGTATTAAAAATCCCAGTAAATGTAGTTGTTATTTCTGGGTAAAAGAAGAACAAAAACCTCAGCTGTTTAGACACATGAATAATTACATGAGTATGGGAAATTTTAGCATTAAACTGGTTCATTCCCTTAAAGCAAATGAGAAATTAATATTGGATAGAAAAAAACCTGGTTTTTTACTCATTATGCCAAATGTTCTGCAAAAGCTGATGTGAGGTGCAAGTTGGTTCAACCATATACAGCATCTTTTGGACTAACTTGACCCATATAACTGCTTCCCTCTGGGTGGTGAAAGCCAAGAATAAATGTAGTATTGTGCTGAAAATAGTGAAAAGCTGTATTCAAACTCAACTCCCCTTGGTGATAACATTAATGGTGGATTTCCTCTATTTTTCCCAGGATTTGTCTGTGATGCTACTAGTGCTAGAATGGGAAAAAGAGTTCTTCCAGAAGTGATCTCAGCTTGAGTCATGCGTGTAATACCCTTGTGCACCTAAGGGTTCCTCAGGTTGCATACAGTTAAAGTACTCCCAGTGCCTGTAATGCAGTTGCTCACCCATGCTTCCTCCTCCCCAGTGTGACAACGTGGTGCATAATTTAGGCTCTACAGTGTGTTCTCAGCAAACAGATGGTGATAAAGAATCCTGCAGGATTTGGTGCTATTTTAGTCTGGGGAACTGCATTTTTATTCCATGAACTCGACTTCCTTGGCTCCAGCCAGCCAGTTCTGGCTCTTACATGCTTTCCAGTGCAGAGCACTTTGCATGACCTCCACAAAACCTGTGCTGCCTCACTGAGCCCCATCTGCTGGGAGGTGCCCTTCTCAGTAGAGTGTATTCTGGGATGGGATAAACATGGTCCACTGATTTTGTGGCGCCATTGTTGTGGAGATCAGGAAGACGGTCAGTCTTCCCCAGGCACTACCTTGTCAAGTGACAAAGCTCTACACATCCCAGGAACCACCTCAGTATCACAGTTCAACTGCAACCCTGAGCTTCCTGTGAGGCCAGCTCTGGAAAGAGGCTCAACATTTAAACAAGGTCACGGTGCAGCTTCTCTGCCAAAACGTCTCTTGCCATTCTTAATCAGCATTTCTAACAACACAATAATCTTCTGCAGACACCACTCGGTCACCAGCATTTTCAATAAATATGTGATATTACAGCCAAACCACATCAATGATTTACTTCATTTCTATGAGCACAAGTTCATTTTGTAAGGCTCCAATGATTAGCAGAAGAACAAGAAGTTTGTGTGTGCAGAAATGAACATTCATCCTCTGAGACATGAGACAATCATAGTGGATTTCTACTGTGGAAATAACTTGTCTCAATTCTTGCACTAAAAGCTGATTATAAAGCCAGTACTTCCATAGGTGAGAAACACTCTTTCAAAACAGCAGACATCATCTTTTCAGCCAGAAGTTCATCTTAAGATTTTTAACATTTAACTAAATTATTGGAAAACTACATATATGTACTGTAACATTTCCCAATGCCTGCACACTTCTAACACACTTTGAACTTAAGAAACACTAAGCATATAAAGAAGAAATCCAGCCCTATTCCCCAGCTATCCTAGGCTGTCTGAAAATCTTAGTCACAGAAAAGGCTTTCTATCCAGGAGTGAATGACGTATCACATTTCTTTGAAAGTAGCACATAATCAAATTCTCCTCAGCAGCTGCAAATCCATTTCTGCTGAAACAACCAACTTTCCCTCTAGTTTTTTTCACTATAAATTTCCCAAGAGATGAGTAGATAACTGATACTCTGACTCTTCGTAAAACAGCAGGAAAAATTTGACCAATTAATTACATTGGCTGCTCTGTACTGCTGTAATCTATTCCAAATGAAGAGATGCAGTCAGATTTCCCAGGAGTCAAAAGTATCCATGTTCAGGTTAATTCCTCATAATCCTCCAAGTATTACTCTCTGGCTTGCCCAAGCTCTTCCTTATAAATGTGTGCCAAAAGCAGAGAAGCTCAGAAATGCTGTCCACTACCTCCATCAAATCGTATTGATACATTGATTCACCGACATCTGCCAGTACCATGTTTTAAGTGCTGCTTCCCTACTGCTCCAAACACTAGAAAATGTTTTAGAAATGAAGAAACTTTACAAAAAGATGTTAATGCGCACTGCAAAGGGATTTATCCCATTAGGTCACCTCTTCCATTGCAATACTCCTGCAAAAGAGCATTTAGAAATTCAATCCTAAAGAATTCCTTCAACACTGAAGAAACCCTGCAAGAAATACCATGTAATATAACACGTGGAAAAGACATCCTGTCAGGACACTTGGGAAGACAAGTCTGGCGATGTGACTTGGCACTAGTTTTGGAGCAATAATTAACAGCGAGAACTGAGGAACTGAGATGGAGCCAAAACAGTCCTTCCCAGCTTTTACCAGGAAGGTTTTTGTCCGGGAGGCACACAGCAGACCCTGAGTGTACTCAATTCCCTCAGTGCAATCCAGAGGGAAGGGTGGAGGTTTCCACAGGGTTTGCAGAAACTCACATTTGGGCTGGCTGGGAAAAGTGAGTTTCACAGTGATCTCCTTCTCATGGAAATGCACAGAAGACAACGAAAACTACTCGTAAAATAAAGGGATTCCTGAAGAATTCAACAATCCAGGACAAATTTTCAAGGGAGTTAAATATTTTCCTCTCCCCATGCTGATGTGAACATCCCACTTAGGGAGGGGAGCCTGACCATGCTGAACCATACATGCCATATAGGCACATATATCTATGTACAGCCCAAAAACCTCAAGAGATTTTGCACACAAAGCTTTCCAGCACTGTTGATTTATTTACATGTATAAATTAAAAATAATGTATATGGAATACTCATAATTAAGGTTTTAAATTCTGATTTAATTGTTTAGCAGGTAAGATTCCAGCGTCTTAGCCATGCACACTTGCTGCAGTTTATTGACTGCACCTTTTCTCTCCCATTCATGAAATCATTATAGGTTTTCATTACACTATCAATACTATTTCCTGAACCTGTAGGTCTTGCCCTGAAATACCTCCTATCAATCTTCTTACCTCTTCCATTATAGCATCATTTCAAAAATCAAAGTTAGGAGCAGAAGCATAGGTCTACACAATTTTATTTTTGGATGGCAAAAAAAATGAGTGTTTGGAAAATATGAAGGGAAGCAAGCAGATGGAGAAAAAATGAAAAATGAGCTCCAAAGAATGTATCATTTTCCAAAGTATTTCTTATATTTGTTCTGCAAACGATATAGATCTCTCTTAGGGTTTGCCTTATGTGCTTTCTTATGTTACTGTATCACCAAAAGCATTCACATCCCTTTTATGAAATATTCAGGGAAAATCATATTGCTGCAGTCTACAACAGGAAGCTATAAAGCTTCCTAATGCAACCAGGAATATTGCTGTTTGTCTCAATAATGGTAACTTCAGTTAGCATGTTAATACAGCTAACGGTAAGCCCAAAACTTGTTCAACTAAGGGAACTGTAAACAAACTGTTTGGCTTTGTTAGCAGAAGTGTTGCAGTACAGCCTGAAGGTCATGCAACAGGGAAGAGCTACAGAATCATGAAGCACTGCAGCTTCTTGCAGCCCTGTTACAAAAATGCTGTACCAAAAGGTTACTGTTTACAATTGTATTTATTTTGTTTGCTTCCTGTCTTAAAACCTGACATCGCTGTATTAATTTTTAGGCCAGAACGCCAATAAACATCTCCAAGTTCACATGTTTTCACAGAAATAATGTTCTCTAGAATTAGCACTCCTTTTGTTCAAAAAGTTGTGTAGTGTCAGTGCTGAAGAGAGATTTTGGGATATAAGAAACCTCTAAAAGCAAGTGAGTTCCAAATACATAAGACCTTTACACTCAGCTACTAATTGAAAAAAAAAGTGCGAAGGCAGACTTAACATTTTGCTTTTCACAGATTTTGACATGTGGCTAAGCTGGTTTAGCAAGTGCTCCTCAATATTCTGAATTTAGATCACAAGGACAAGAAGGCATCACCCACAGCAAGTGCAATCTTCCCACCTGAATCTTCCTATGCTGCCAGCTGGCTCTAGCATTTTTCACCATCTCTTGGACTTAGAGCTATCACAATGTATTTTTACTCCTGAGGATAACCAAGATTATTAGGGCTCAGCCTTTTCTTTCATCACTTCATCTGTGTCCTCACAGCTTTCGGCTCATTGTTGAAACACTTATAAATTAACTGCAATGGCTGAATTTTGCCCAGAAAAATCTTTAGTCTAGGCTGGCGAGGCAGAATAAACATCCGACCCTGAAAACCCACCCTTTGATCTTATGGCATGCTGCTGGTATGCATGGAAGCTTTACCACCACGTCAGTGAACTTCTTCCAAAACTCTCCCTTACTAGTGCCAGTTTTAAAAAAGGAAGGTGGTGCAGGTAATTTCAGAATAGGCATGTAGAAAGAACTAGCAGTGACAGAAATCAAGCCATGACCACCTGTATCTCAGTTCACTGCCTTCATCTCAACACTGCAGTAAGATCTTTGCACAGGACTCCAGCTGTGTGCAGCACATTTGAGGAACAACGTTGGCTAAATCTGTACCGAGTGGCACTGCCAGCCAGCAAGGCTTTGGCACTCAGTAATACCTTGGCTTTGTCAACAGCCCTGTTCATTTCAGCACTGAACTCGTAAAAGAAGAGAATAAGCACAGGATTCACCATCTGGCCCTCTATGGATATCCAAAAAGCCATAAAGCTGCTGTTCCTGAGGAAAATTTTATTTTATGACTTGTTAAGACATCAGATCTCCAACATACAATTTGCACTAATGCTCATTAAATTTAATATTTAACCTGGCTGGCTAATTGCATTGCCACTACTTTTTCTCGTCAGAAATGAATCCAACCCCCTTTCTAGCTTGCTCAGTCCTCAACCCAGCAGGCTAAATAGTCTTACTTGCAAGCATTATTACCTTAGAGGAGAACAAGCATGCACAACTGATCCTGACTATGGAAATATGTTTCAGAAAACAGCCCCACAAAAAACATGAGGAGAGCAGCTTTAATGCAAGGGGCCAGGGAGGCAGTGAAATTTCTATATAAACATCTGATAACAGGGTTTACAAGTTCAACACCTGCAGCATACCTGGGGTTTAATCTCGCTTCAGCAGACTAGACAATTAAGAACTTGGAAACACCTTTACAGAAGTGGCTGAAAGGCCAACAAAGCCATTTGAATGACTGTACTTCCCACATCTCTTTTTTAATTACTTATTCCTTTGAGGCTGGCAACTAATTGTTCGTTTCATCGATCCAGTCTATCCCAGCCACGTTGCTTGACAGGCTGCTACAGCACTGCCAGCATTCTTTATGTCCCCAGCAATACTAACTTGCCCCATTTCCACTTTGAATGGGCTTTTCTGCAGCTCCCACATCCATTTGCAGCTTCAGTTTCCATTGAATAAGGGATGGATAAGCCAGGAAGATGCTGGCTTTGAAACTGGTTTTTGTTTTCCTTCTTGTACCTCTCCTTTGAACACAGTCCTATATCTTCAGCTGTAAAAGCCATTATCTTTATCTGCATCTGGAATGTGGTGCCAGAGCCCCTTTTGAAGCAAATGGGTGACTGATTCCATGCTACATGAAACCTCAAGAAAGTACAGGGTGAAAGTTTTCTCAGGAAAATAACCCTAATAATTTCCGTTAATCATTTATTAATTTCCATTTAATAAGAGCTCTTTCAAAACTGAGTATACGAGCAACAGGGGCTTTTCCATCTCTCACTACAGTTGGCACACACAAGTGTAGAGTCAACTTTTAGATAAGGCTGAGCAGAAAAAGCTAGTTCCTTGCTCCTTCCCAAGGACAGGCAGTCCTACGGGTCAGCACCAAAACCAAACTTTGAAGCTAGCTAAACCTTCACCCAATTTCTGTGTCCTTTGAACTGGAGGCAGAAATAAAACATACCGTCACATGATTTTCCTGCTCCAAAAGCTCTACTCAACCCTCTCTTAACTTTCTTTCAAGTTGGTCAATTTTCAACAACATTCTGTTGTCCAGCTTAGTAGCAGTAAGAAATTAATACCTCTCATCTGGTTTTCTATGTACTTGGTCTTCACTAAATCTCTAGAAGCCAGTGATTACGAATGGCTCAATATAGTTACCTTGATCTAGTCCAGATTTCAAAGTGAGTCCGTGAGAAGGGAAACATCAGATAATCAAGGTATCAACTTCAATTTCATCACTAGTTTGCCCCTATCACCGTAGGCACACTAAGAACATGAGCACGAAACTATTTGGCAAGGGTACTATGGAGACAATCAACAAGGCTGAACCCCATAGATAGCTCAAGAAAGCAAAAGAAATTAATTTCATAATAATGCTTGCTATGCTCTATGTCATACATCTTCAACAGCTCAAAAGTTGCTATTTACCAGTAGTCAGCGAGATTGTTCTTAAGAACATTGTCAGTGTCTGAGAAGAAAAGGCTAGTGACAGCAAAAGGAATGTCTGAGTGTGTAACGTTTCTTCATTGTGAAGTATTGCCTAGGGAGTTACAGTCTAAAAAAATGAAAGACCCAAAGGCCAGACTCCTTCACAATTTATTTTTAAAACTCAGTTTCTGCCCCAATCCTTCAGCTTCCACTGTACAACTGGAGTCATTCAAAAATGAATCATTTGAGCAATTCCCACAGGAATATTAGAAATACTAAGATTTGTTCCCTCTGTTTGACATGAACACAAACCAGAGCTGTGCCCTAACCTAGCCTTCTTGCT
Organism: Oreocharis arfaki; assembly: GCA_013398015.1. Taxonomy (NCBI): domain Eukaryota; kingdom Metazoa; phylum Chordata; class Aves; order Passeriformes; family Paramythiidae; genus Oreocharis; species Oreocharis arfaki. Next base: position 18,767 of record VZRR01010730.1, on the reverse strand, counting down.
TCAGTAAGTGCAAACAGACTCAGTAAAGAACACAAACTTTTCTCTCCGTGACTTTCTCACAGAGGACACAGGCCAGTGGAGAGGCTGAGTTAATTTTGTTAGGTCTTCACGACAAAAGAGTCAAGGTCATTTCACCCTGCACAGATGCTGCAGAAAATGTCTGGCAATACATAATTTCTGTCATTTGAAACAGCACTCTGATTCTGCTAATGCGGACAGTTGTACTGCATTTTTTGCCAAGGCCTGTATTTGGCTCTGCATAGACCACGAACCAGCAGCCAGCATGGGAGATGCAGTAGTAGAGTTCTTTTCATCTCCTAACATCTGCCTTACCCACTCTTAGCAGGCCTTCCACATCTGATCCATCGCCTGGAAACTGTCTCCATTTGCTCAACAATCCATCACGTGGAAGCACCACTCCATTTCTTGATAACCGTCTGGCTGAGCTGAGTCAAGGAAAGGCCACATGAGCCAAAAAGGAGGTCACTGATTTTGTAGCTCTGCTCCCCACTGCAAACCACTCTGTCACTGAATTCCGAGTGACTTCATTAAGATCAACTTACTTACATCAACCTTTCACTCTACATTGGACTTAGGCAAAAATATCCATCCATATCCCGCAAGTCATTAAATGTAAAAGCAAAGGACAGTTTCCAATTCACAGACGATGAACTGTATTCAGCATTGGGCATCATGTTTTACTAAACTTTTGTTTCAAATGCTGAGTTTTCCACTTGTAAGAATAGAGCCCGTGAAGAAAGGTAAGCATGACTTGCTCCTGTGAGCAGCAGAAACCTTCATGATCAACTCATGGCAGTTACATACAAGAAGGTAAAATGTTGTCTATACTACTAACACAGTGGAGTAATTTTTTTTGCTAATATATCTAAGTCTACACAAAATGTTTTAATTTCTAATTGCACCTTATGGTAAGCTTATACCTGATTTAAAATAGATCTGATTTAAACAAGTAAAAGCACTCAAATGAAGCCTGAAGTCAAGGAATGCTGCATTTTTAACCTTCAGTACCATTTAAAAAATACACGAGACCAGCTTTCATTACAGTAAATGTCAATTTGTGGCCTCCCTTTCTTCTATCAAATGCAAACAATCTCAGAGAAACAAAACTACTTAAAAGATATGAACTATTATTTTTGTAAGTGCTTCCATGGTAACATGCCATAGAAAGGCTGTAGAGAAACCCCTGTTTTCAGAACAAGTTTGGAAGTAAACCACACACCTATCCCAGTTTGAGCCACCCCAAGACAACACTGCATATTTCGATAGCAATTTTAAATGGATAACTAAATCAATAAGCAACATTTGACTGAAGAAAAGCCCTCTAAAGCCCTTTTTTGTACTCCAGCCTTCTCTGTAGAATAACATTGGTTTCTGAAAACTGAGTCCTCATACTCACAGCACGAGTGTCCCCTACTCTCATCCCAGTGTACCTAACCCCAAAAGTAGTCTACAACAACCTGTCAGCTTCCTTTACAGAACAGAAGGCTCATTTCTATTTTGCTGCTCTTCAATGCTAATCAAGCAAGAATATAAAATTCCACTTCCACATAAACTTGTATTAAATGTCCTTCTGGCTTTCATTCCTGGATATTATCAAAATGCAGTTTAGGGAAACGTAATTAATTATATTCCCTAATA